>PVJS01004404.1:0-69297 GCA_004027185.1 Glis glis
AGACAAGGAGAGAGAGAGAGAGAGAGAGAGCTGAGGCTGGCCGCGAACCCAGATCCTCCAGTCTCCGCCTCCCAAAGTACTGGGATTACAAGCATGCGCCACCACGCCCGGCCCTGAGTCTGGCTTTTAACCTGCCATCCTCCCATCTCAACCTCCCAAGTACTGGGATTACAGGTGTGTGCCACCATGTCTGGCACAATACTGGTTTTAAGTTAAAATCCTTCCTATTCAGCGTAGTTATCTATATTTTCATTTTTTTGGTAACAGCTTTAAGATGTAATTCACTTATCATGTTACTTACCCATTTAAAGTCCACGATTCAGTGGTTTTTCATATATTCAGATAGCCATCACCTCTATCAATTTTTTACCACCTTGAAAAAAACTGTATCCGGTAGCTGTCATTCCTAGTCTACCCCTTGCCCCAGTCCCCAGCAACCAGGAATCCTCTTTCTTTCTCTGTAGACTTGCCTACTCTAGGTGTGTCATAGGAGTGGAATCATGTAAATGTTGATTTTTGTGATTGGGTTCTTCTTCATTTAGCATAGTATTGTTGGGTAGTTAGCTAGAGATGAGCTGGGCAGGGAAAGAAATGGGACTGAGAGGAGCCTGGCCGACCAGATGTGGAGATGGCCCCACCCAGCTGTAGTCAGAGAGGGAAATTCCAACGGTATTTAGGGCAGTCTCACTAAGCTATAACCACCCCAAATTACTATGCATGAGTAGGGGTGGGATTTCTGAACAGTATAAAAACTCACCATGCAGCACACTTTTCTCTTTCTGCTGTGAGACCAGCCAGCTCTGTGACTGTCCTGGTAAACCCACCCAATAAAACTCATTCTGCTCACCCTGTGTCCCCCAGATGAAACCTTTCTTTTGGGGAGACAAGAACCAAGGGAAACTTGCCGCCCTGTGACAGTATTTTTAAGATTTATTCATGTAGCATATATCAGTTCTTCATTTTTATAGCTCTCTTCATGTTTTTTCCATTTAACTTTTAATTTGCCTGGAGTTTATTTTGGTATATGCAGATGTAAATTACTTATTTCTAGGCAAATAACCTTTTGTCCCAATGTAGTTCATTTACCTATATTTTATTCACCTTTTTTGCTTGTTTGAAATCAAGGTCTTATACATAGTATTTATTTTAGGTTCACCCACACCTTTTTTGATCAGTTCATTATTGTGCCAGTAAGCGTCTGTTTACTGTTGATTTATGTATTAATCTTTGATTTGGCCAGTGCCCACTTTCATAACTTCTTTGACTGCTCTTTAACTTTTCAGCAATTCTCATGTGTTTTTCCTTTAAATTAAGCCTTAAAATAATCTTTGTCATCTTAAATTCCTATTGAGATTTCAATCTTACTGTCTTAAATGTATAATTTCATTTTGGAAAAACCAAAAATTCATACTTCGCTTATAACAACATGCTCTGTCTTTCTGTTTATTCAAGTTTTTCTTTCTTTCTTTCAGTAAAGTTTGGAGTTTTTTGTCATTAAAACATTACATCTTTCTTTTAAAGTTTATTCCTAGACAGGGCGTGGTGGCGCACACTTGTAATCCCAGTACTTGGGAGGCTGAGACCAGAGGATCCGGGTTTGCTGCCAGCCTCAGCTACTTAGTGAGGCCCTCCGCAACTTAGTGAGACCCTGTTTCAAAATAAAGAATAAAAAAATGGGAGCCCGTCATGGTGGCGCACTTTGGGAGGCAGAGACCGGAGGATCCGGGTTCGTGGCCAGCCTCAGCTCTCTCTCTCTCTCTCTCCCTGTCTCTCTTTCTCTCTCTCTCTCTCTCTACTTAGTGAGGCCCTCCGCAACTTCATGAGACCCGGTTTCAAAATAAAGTATAAGAAATAGGGACGGGGGTGTAGTGCGGAGGTAGAACGCCCCTGGGTTCAATCCCCGGTACCGCAAAAAAAAAAAAGAATAAAAAAATAGGACTGTGGGTGTAGCTCGGAGGTAGAATGCCCCCTGGGTTCAGTCCCCAATATTGTTAAAAAAAAAAGTTTATTCCTTAATGTCATGTTTTTGGTTATATTTGAATGTAATTATTATTACATTCCTTTTTAATAAAAAAGCAAATTGTTGCTAGTTTATAGGAATGCTAACATAAATTATTTATTTTGTATTTCTCTATTTTGCTAAACCTGACTATTGGCTCCACTTAGGTGTTTTTTAATTTTTTTTTTTTTTGTGATACTGGGGATTGAACCCAGGGGTATTCTGCCTCTGAGCTACACCCCCAGCCCCATTTTTATTTTTTATTTTTTATTTTATTTATTTATTTTTTTGTGGTACCGGGGATTGAGCGCGGGGGCGTTCTACCTCTGCGCTACGCCCCCGGCCCTATTTTTTATACTTTATTTTGAAACTGGGTCTCACGAAGTTGTGGAGGGCCTCACTAAGGAGAGAGAAAGAGAGGGAGAGAGAGACAGAGACAGAGACAGAGAGCTGAGGCTGGCCGCGAACCCGGATCCTCCGGTCTCCGCCTCCCAAAGTACTGGGATTACAAGTGTGCGCCACCACGCCTGGCTTTGTTTTTTATTTTGAAACAGGGTCTCACTAAGTTGTTAAGGCTGGTCTCAAACCTGGGATTCTCTTGTCTCAGCCTCCCAAGTATGGAGATTACAGGCGTGAACCGCTGCACTTGACTCTGTATCTTGAGTATTCTGAGTTCTCCAATTTTTTCTCTGGAAATCATCGCTTCTTTACATAGCTAAGTGACATAAGCTGACAGCAAGTCCTGTGTTATTGAAGAGTGCTCCTCCACCCTGGCACACACTTATTTCTGAGAGTCCTCTGGGGAGTGCATTGACTCCTCTTGGTTGCCACTTAGCCACCTACTCCTCTAGACCTTTCTTTCCAGCTCCTAGGGTTGCTTCTGGTTTCTTTTAACTGCTTTGCTATGCTCCCACTGGACTTTGTTTTGCCCCAAAGCATGTTCCCTTTTCTATTCAGTTACTTTCTATTCAAGTTTGGATTAGGTGTAATGAGATTAGTTTGTTTTTCAGTTTTGAGATTAACATGAAAGCACAAGAAATCAAAGCTGGGTGTGGCGCATTAATCCAGCTGTGTCAGAAGATGAGGTTGGAGGATGGCAAGTTGGAGGCCAGCCTGGGCAACTTTTCAAGACCCAGTCTCAAAATAAAATAAAAATGGGCTGGATAGCTGGGTGTGGTGATGCACGCCTGTAATCCCAGTACTTGGGAAGATGAGATAGGAGGATCACAGGTTTGTAGCCAGCCTCAGCAATTTAGTGAGACTGTCAGCAATGTAGTGAGACTCTGTTTCAAAATAAAAAAAATTAAATAGGGCTGGGGATATAGCTCAGAGGTAGAATGCCCTTGGGTTCAATCCCCAGTAACAACTAACACACACACACACACACACACCCATACCACACACACACGCTGGGTAGAGCATTTATCTAGTATGTGCAAGGCCCTGAGTTCAATCCCTAGTACTTGGAGAAAAAAAAATAGAAGTCAGGAAAGGAAGTTTGACAACTGGATATCAGACACATCTTCCTATACACTTTATCTTTTAGCTATTCCCCCTTCTTTGCCTGATTCCCAGGCCTGTCACCCCCTACCCCAGAGGGAGTCCCCTCTCCTGTCTTCTTTGGCTGGATTCTTGGGCACCAACCAAGTCTCTGACCCCCCTCCCCAAGACTAAAACACTAAACAAAGTAATAATTTTCCTGGAAGGAAGAGATATTCCTGTTTTGTAAGTAGAATATTTAACACTCCAGTCTGAAATAGCTATATTTGAATTATTCTGCTGGGTCTGAATTTTTTCAAAAATAGCCACATTCTTGACTCTCAAATGCAAGGTTCACCCAAGAGCTGCTCCTGATGATGGATTCTAATAACATAACAGGTTTGCTCCCACTTTCTGGTAATTGCAGTTCTTCTTTTCTATCTACCACCAGTTAGAGCTTTTGAATGATGTGAAGAAATGGTGTTGACTAATTAAAATGGCTTTTGTGTTGTTCTTTTAAGTGTGATTAGATTGAGGTGAAGACTATTGGGTTAAAGAAAGAGCTTTCTCTTCTTAATTTACCAAGAATTAAAAAACATTGAGAATGGATGTTAAATTATATCAAGTATCTTTTTCAGCATTGATTGGGTTTTTAAATTTTGGTTAATTGATGTAAAATATTATGTTCTAAATTTCTTTACAAATTCTTCTATTCCTGGAGGAAATGCTACTTTATTGCATGCCATTGGATATGATTTGCTAACTTTTTATTTGACTGCAGTAGCTTTTTGTCACACATATCCTGCCCCCCCTAAGGGGAGGTTGACCATTCTCCTGACACTCCTTCAGTTTGGGAGGAGAACCTTCCTCTGTGTGGAATTGGTGGGACATATTTGACTTTTTCACATTATAGAAGCACATGGGCATGTGGCCAAGGTGTAATCAAAATGCCCAGGACTTTGAATCTGACAAAGACAGGGAGAGAGTTCAGAAAGTTTTCAAGCCGTGTTTGGTGTTCGGGGGTCTAGTAGCAACAGTGAGGTATGTCCTGCCTATGCAGGCCTTCAGGACTTGACCTTGGTCATTGCTTCTGCAACTTGGACTTCCTGGACCTTTGCTCATTTTGCAAGCTTGGTTTTCCAGATTTCCAGCCCATTCTGGAAGCTATCAGTTTGCTTCCAGAAAATGATTTCTCTGCTTAGGTTTTCTAGATATGCTTTCTGCAGCTTTCAGTTAAGAGCCTGACTGATATAATAGCACAGTGAAATGGGATATGAACAGGTTTTGGTTCAAATTCTGGTGCTTTCAGTAACTGGCTTTGGGTGAGTCACAACTTTTCTGAACCTCATTTGTAAAACCCTTCAGGAGAGAGTAGAGTTAGAGATGATGTTGGACCAGACACATCATTTCTTATAGAAAGCACTCATGAATTATCAGTAATTGCCATTATTTACAAAATGTTCTATAATCGATCAATAATCCCTTATCTACAATTTTGAAATCTAAAAAGTTTTTGAATTTAGATTTATTTTCATAACTCTTGATTTTAAAACTTGATCTGATGTGAGTAATACTTGAAGGAAAGACCTGTGTCTGATGTCAGACAATTTATAGTCTTTATTGATCATAGGTAGTGTAAATATTCATGAATTTTTGCAGCAGAAATATCATAGTTGCCTCAGACTCTCTGAGGGTGTGTGAAATATATTGGAAATGCCCTGAAGGTACCTTCCTAAAATTGAAAGTTTTCTTTTTTTTTTTTTTGGTACTGGGGATTGAACCCAGGGGCATTCTATCTCCGAGCTACATCTCCAGCCCTATTTTTATTCTTTATTTTGAAAAAGGGTCTCACTAAGTTGCAGAGGGCCTCACTAAGTAGCTGAGACTGGCCGCGAACCCGGATCCTCCAGTCTCAGCCTCCCAAGTACTGGGATTACAAGCATGTGCCACCACACCCTGCTTAAAAGTTCTTAAATCTTGAAATATATCTATGAATTTTGGGTAAGAGATTTGTGAAAAGTTGATATTACTCTCTCTCAACCAGAGGGAGTGTGAGAATGGTCTAGGGGAGGTTCTTAAAGCATCTGTGTCCTCTGGGTAAATGAGCTATGTGCTTCCCTCTGGTCAATGTGTGTGTGTGTGTGTGTGTGTGTGTGTGTGTGTGTGTGTGTGTGTTTTCTGACTGTTATGAGGTCTGAGGTTATGCCACCATCAAAATTAATTGGAGATGTTTCAGTTTTTTCCCTGTGCTTCGTGATAGATTTTGTAACCAGAGACTTATTATTCTTTGAAAGTTTGACAGACTGTATGTTGAAACCTATCTGAAACTAGAGTCTCTTGGTTTTTCTGTCCTTGAAGTTATTCTCAGTACTTTAAAAAAAAGGGAGATTTTAAAAAAAGAATCTCCCTTGGCAATTGGTGTGCTCAAGTATTTTCACATAAATTTATCCATTGGCCAAAGGATTTTCAAGAAGTATCATTATGGATGAGAAAAAGTAAGTATCTATGGTCAGTTCTTGTCTGTCTTGATAGTTATTTTAACATTATATATATTGCATATATATAATGGTTATATATAATGCATATATTATAAAATATTATGAATAAAGTCATAACTAAGTCATATCTTGTTTTAATGAAAACATTTTAATAAAAATTTATTGAACAAGAAGGGGGAGAGGAAGCACTGCATTTAACTATAGACAAGTAGATACCCTTGAGTACTCTTCTCACTGATTCTTAATTGTTTTTAGTCACTTCTTAATCTAATTTTGTTCTTTCCCAAGACTTGTAGCACTGAGATTCCTAATTTGGTCTGAGATTCTCTTTTGCTACTCCTGTCTGGTCCTTTGTTCCTGCAGCTATTCTCTGGGACTAGGGCTGAGCTCTACAAGAAAGGGGAAGACTTGATTACTCAGCACTTTTCCTTCCGGTAAAGATGGTGAATCTGCTTGGAAGAGTAGATTCAATTTGACATTAAGTGTAGTGCTCCTATGTAAGATCATAAAATAGAGAAACTGTATGGCTTTCAGTTTCCTTAGCATAGTCTTCTTGAATAGGTCAGTGCTTTGAGCAAAAGGCAGCTCAAATTGCCCTGCTTGTGTCTTACAGAATTACAGTCACGAATCCTATGCTGGCAAAAAGTGCTTGATTCTAGATGTGGGCTGGTTCTATTGGTCTTGATGATTCTCATGTTAACTGCTGGAGAAGGTATTATGATTTTGGTTGAGCCTGAGAGCAAAGTAACTGAGTATGGTACCTGCCAACCACTGCTTTTCAGAATGGCTGGGATTTCATGCAAGAGTCGAGCATCTTTTCATGTAGTTTGCTATTAGTGAGATTTCTTGTTTCCTGTCTCTGTTATGGCCCAAATCCCAGGATCCTCAAAGTGTCCCAGATTCAGTTTCCTGCTAATAACCTGAACCCACTTCCCTGGCATTTCTTTAGCCTGGCCTTTGTGTTTCATATTTTTTGTTTCATCATCAAAACTGGCCCTTATCAGGCATGATTTTAGACTGTCACCCTTTTTTCTAAAGTGTTTGATGTTATACTCTAGTTTTTTTTTATTTTGGGATACAAGGCCTTATTTATTTATATATTATTTATTTATCTTTGTGGTACTAGAGATTGAGCCCAGGGGCATTCTACCTCTGAGCTACATCCCTAGCCCTATTTTATTTTTATTTTTGAAACAGGGTCTCACTAGGTTGATTAAAGTCTCACTACTTGCTGAGGTTGTCCTTGAACCTGTGATCCTCCAGGCTCAGCATCCCAAGTACTGGGATTATAAGTCGGTGCCACCACGCCTGGCTCAAGGCCTTATTTTATAATAAAGGAATTTCAGATGTTTCATAGATATGGGGAAAATTTGAGAGGACTACTCACTGTTTTATAAGTTAATTACATAAAAGGAAGTATTTAATAAAGTTGTAATTATTTTAAGATAAAATTCTAAGTGTTTGAGGGGAGATATACCTGCTCTTTTGCTTCCTTTGATGTCCACTGAAAACTGATGGGCTGGCTTGGTTTCCCCCGGGTGCTTGTCCCTCAGAGAATGAATATTTCACAGAGAAGGAAGCACTAATTTGGTGCTTGCCCAGTGAGTGTGCTTTGCCACCTTCGTAAATGTCTCGGTCAACATTCTCACTGCTATAATCCAAGACAACTGACCACACAACTTAGAGGAAGGAAGATTTATTTGCTCACAGTTTTTTGGAGATCTCAGAGTTCAGTCTACCTCAGGCTGGTGTTTGGCGCTCAGGGCATGGCAGCAAGAAGCAGAGAGGAAGAGAGCAAGGCTCTGCTCTCACATCATGGAGGCCAGAAGCAAGAGAGAGCAGCAAGGAGATTCAAAGACAGAAGCACAGTCCCTAAAGCCGCACTCCCAAGGACCTGCCTTCTCCAGCCACACCCCACCTGCCTAGGTCTCCAACCAGGAAATCCATTATAATGCATTTATTTACTAGTGAGATCACAACCATCACGACTTACTTATATCAACTCTCAATGTTAATACGTGAGCTCTTCAGGGGACATTCTATATTTAACCATAACAGTAAATTTGTTGGTATGCACATACCTGTACACACCTGCACACTCCTATATACGTAATCCATGGGGGAAAATGTATAGACTAATGGAGAATATATCATAGTGGAATGATTTCCACATTCAGCCCCTGATGCTAAAACAGTGCTGGTTTCAATTAGACTTAAACCCATTAGGGTTACCCTACCAGCCAATGAAATAGCCTGTGTTTCCTGTTGCCTTCAACTTCTATATGTTTAGTTGAGCATCAACGAAGCAGGAAGTGTGTGTCTAGAGGTCATGTTGTACAAAAAATGTACTTGAACCACTGGGAACAGACTCAGTGTTCTCAAGTGCCCCTGAGAGGCATGCGGGAACTGAGGCTGAGGGAATAGGAATGGTCCCTGCAGGTTCCTTGTCTTCTCTCCATGCCTCCTCCTCAAATGGATCTAGCTTAATTTGCATACGTTAAATGCTTATGTGATATGACTTCATTGCCTTACAAATTATTGCATTAATTTAGCTAGGAAACAATGTCTGTGTAACTCCCTGTAGATTCCTTTTTATTGCTGTTAATCTACATTGTTTAAAATATGATTTTTTTACCTTTTGAAGTTTTATCAGCTTCTGAACTCAGAAATTTTGATGGATATTAAAGATTTGTAAATAAAACAGCAGATCACCAGGCTAGAGAAAGTACTCTCTGACCCAGGTAACCTGGCATTCTTAGGAGTGACTAAAATTTAGCAAATGGTATTAACCAATCTGTAGTCATGAGAGGGAGCAGACATGATTTTTACCATGATGAGATGCAGACGGCAGCACAGTCTAACAACTGAAGGTCCTGAAGTACCAGAATGAGTATCAGGATAGAATGAGGATTTTCCCTCTCTCTAGAGCTTTCAATTCAAGGTGGATTTTTACTTTCCCATATTGAAAGAAGTTTCTCCCTGCAGGTGAGGTATGTGAATCCTCATCTCTGGGGAACTTGTAAGGACTGAATTTACAGGTTCAAACTGAGGGTGGCAATTTTTTGTTTTTGTTTTTGGACTTGGTGATTGTGGATTTAGAATCTACCAAATGTGAATTGAGTCACAGGTGAATTTGCCTTGTCCTAAATACCCTATAGAATAATACCCTTTTGTTGTTCCCTCTGAGAATTGGGTTTGTTGCAGTGTGAAAGATGGAGGGTTAGTAGTAGTAATACCTACCCCCTCCCCAGGTCATATGATGATGATTTTAGTCTCTGAATGACAGCTCTGGAAAGGTAGTGATATTATTTCAGCATCATTCCAGGAAGAGCAGAGTAGCAGCAGAGAAAGTAGTCCATTGTAGGCTGAGTTGTGCTGTAGATTTGAAAGCTAATATGTTGAGTGTCACCATGGAAATAATTGGTCTTAGCAGGGCTACAGGGAGCCCCTTCTTTATTGAATAGAGTTAGATTGCTGGGACTCATGAATAATGGATGAAATGCTGGACTTAAAAATGACCATTAAGTAAAAACCTGGAGCACACATAAAGGTCACTTCCAAGTACTTGCTGTTTGCTGTATGCTGTGGTTAGAGTTCAGTGGTCCAGTAACTTTTTTTAAATCGCTCTTTTTATTTTGAGGTAATTCATATACATTTTAAGGAAATATTGTAGAGATCCCTTGTGTTTTTACCATGTTTCCACAGTGGTAATTTCTTGCAAAACTATAGTACGGTCTCACAGTCAGAATACTGATCTCCATAGTCAAGTTACAGAACGTTTCCTCAAGGATTCCTCCTATTGCTCTTTAGAGCCACACCCTCTTTGCTGCATCTTCTGCCTCTTTTTAAACTCTGGCAACCACTAGTTTGTTCTCTTTCTGTAATTTTACCATTTCAGGGATGTAATATCAATAAAATTGTAACTTTTGGGTTGGCTTTTTCTTTCTCTTAGCATATAATGCTCAGGAGATTCACCTAGGTTTTTGCATGTGTCAATAGTTGTATTTTTTTTTAATCACTGAGCAGTATTCCATGGTATTGATGTATCAAACTCTGTTTAATCATTCACCTGCTGAAGGACATCTGGGTTGTTTATAGTTTTTGGCTTTACCAGCAAAGCTGCTATGAACATTGATGTGCAGGTTTTAGATATAAAAGTAAAATTTTATTTCTCTGATGTAAATGCCAAAGAGTAAAATTGCTGGATCATATGGCAGTTCCATATTTGATATGTAAGGAAATGACCTATCTGCTTTCTAAAGTGTTTATATCATTTTATTTTATTTTTGGTGGTACTGGGGATTGAACCCAGGGGCATTCTACCTCTGAGCTACACCCCCAGCCCTATTTTTTATTCTTTATTTTGAAACAGGGTCCCACTAAGTTGCAGAGGGCCTCACTAAGTAGCTGAGACTGGCCGCGAACCTGGATCCTCCGGTCTCAGCCTCGCAAGTACTGGGATTACAAGCGTGTGCCACCGTACCCGGCTTAGCAGGTGTTTGAAAAAAAATCACTTTAGCAGGGGAAGTGTGTGTGTGTGTGTGTGTGTGTGTGTGTGTGTGTGTGTGTGTGTGACAGAGAAAGTGCTCTTATTGCTACCTCTTACTCCGAGAGGGTTTAGGAAGAAGGGGCAAGATGACTATTTTCCAGGGTTGACTTTGCCATTCCTACATCACTCTGGGGGCTTAATGTTTCTTTAAGACCCTCTAAGCAGTGATTCTTAGCTCTTTCTGCCCTTTAAAGTTCACCCAGTGGAGCTAAAAGCAACAACAAAATACAGTGGTCTCTTCCTCTACCCTGAGTTGCTGATTCAGTTGGTCTAGGTGGAGGTTACTTATTGTTCTTTTTTTTTTTCCTTTTTAAAGCTTTGCAGATGCTTGCAATATGCAGCTAGGCTTGAGAGCTGTTGATCTATAGACAGAGAACTTGAATGTTGAACATCACATTGTGGCTTCCTACATTTTTAAAAAGCCTTAGTCTCAAGCTCAGAGGTTTCTATATCCATTCTTTCTTGTAGTACTGGGGATTGAACCCAGGGGCATTCTAACTCGGAGCTACGACCCCCAGCTCTGTTTTATTTTTAAACAGGGTCTTTCTAAGTTGCTGAGAGCCATTCTAAGTTGCTGAGGCTATCCTCAAACCTGCGATCCTTTCTCAGCCTCCCAAGTACTAGGGTTACAGGTGTGCACCACCATGCCTAGCTTCTCTATCCATTCTTGGTGGTGGTGGTAACATGTGAAAGGCCACAAGGTAAATCTGGTCTATCTTCCTGGAGTGACAGTTTTGCTTCATATAAAAACAATGTTTTAAATGACCTTACCTCCCACCCAAGGCAAAAATCAAAACAGATCTATTACAGAGCAGAACATAAAATTTGCATGCACGCCCTTCCCTCCCACCCTTCCTTCTTTCTGGTACTGGGGATTTAACCCAGGGGCATTCTACCTCCAAGCTACACCCCAAACCCTATTTAATTTTTTGTTTTGAAACAGGGTCTCACTAGGTTGCTAAGAGTCTCACTAAATAGCTAAGGCTGGCTGCGGACCTGCAATCCACCTGTCTCAGCCTCCCAAGTACTGGGATTACAGGCATGTGCCACCACACCTGGCTGCATGCATTTTTTTTTTTTTTGCGGTGTTGGGGATTGAACCCAGGGGCATTCTACCTCCGAGCTGCACCCCTAGCCCTATTTTTTATCCTTTATATTGAAGCCGGGTCTCACGAAGTTGCGGAGGGCCTCACTAAGTAGCTGAGGCTGGCTGCGAACCCGGATCCTCCGGTCTCCGCCTCCCAAGTACTGGGATTACAAGTGTGCGCCACCATGCCTGGCTGGCTGCATGCATTTTTGAAGAAGGAGAAACCAAGCAGGATTCTAGAGAAAGCTCACATGTGTGGCAAGCTCCAGTGTGGTGGGGGTGTATGTACAGGGTTTTCCTCTTGGGGTGACCTTGTAGCTGTTTGGGGATGCACTCTGAAGACCTGGGGGAGGCAAAATATTGTTAAGCAATGTTTATAACTCATAGTGTTATGCAACCTAGGCAACTGGACCAATGTGATGTTTTATAGTATGAATCACTTTTATTTAGGAGACTTTACCCCTTTTCATCATCTTTAACCATCAAAGTATTTATTCCCTTTGAATCAAGATATTTCTTATATAATGCTGCTGTGTCTTTTTTTTTGTCTGCCACTCTGGGTGATGGGAGTCCCATGGCTCTGAATTCTAAACTTAGGGAAGGCTTCTGTTCATTCTCAGAAGGTTAAAGCAGGAAGCTGTTGGATAATGAGAACACTCACAGCCGTTTTGTCTCCACTCCCCATCACTGTCAGCGCAGATGAGCTCCTTTCTTCGTGGCTGCAGTTTGTAACATCAGCTTAATAGTCTAGTTGGGGACCTGAGCTATTCCGTGGGGAGGTTTCTGACATTTGAAGAATACCATTTACTTCTGAATTGAGTGCTCGTTCCGCACTAATAAATCTCTTGGTGGGAAGTTCTCACAGAAGATGGGTGCTTCCTTACCAGCGCAGGCTTGTGCTCTGGCAGAGCTACAAGTACGTGCAAGAGTGGCTCTTTTGCCACATAGTGAATGAAAAATGAGTGTTTTCCCTTCTTCGCATATTAATCTGATTTCCTGGGAGTGACCCAAAGCTTGATGAAAACAAACTCGTGTAATTTCAGCACTATAGCAACCCTATAAACATTCACTTGGACATTTCTCCATTAAATGTAAGTTGGATACTATCTTTAAATTGGATCTCGGACCTTCCTGCGATTTATGACTGTGGTTGTTTCATTTTATTCCTGAAGAGCATGGCTTGGAAGCCAGACTCCAGAGTGGTATGGCTTAGACAGTTAAAAGCATGGCAGAGTGGCCAGGGTGCCTGGGTTCTAGTCCTGGCTCTGCCTCTTGATAGCTAGGCCAACTACTTTTTTATATCTGTTTCCCCAACCATCAAATGGGAATAGGATGAGATAAGTAAATACATTGAAAGCTCAACAATAAGTGCTTAGTAAGTTAGCTATTGTTTTAATGGAAACACAATATGGGTGGCTTCCAGTTTCTGTACACGTGTATATATATACAAATGAATTCAATTCCAGGCTGTGCTTACAGGGGAAGAGGAAACCATATTAGAGAGCTGGTGGTAGGAAGAGGAGAGGGGTACATTCACAGGAAGCTGGCCTGAGGAGACCCTGCGGGTGAACATTGCACGGACCGCGGGTTCTGTCAGCATTTTGTCTTCCTGGTCTCCCATCCCATCCCTCACCGCCCGTGACCTGCATAATGTTTGCTCCAGGCCAAGGGAACCACAGTCGGGACCGGAAGTGCGGGTATCCCTGCTCCCCCTTTTTGTGAAGAAGATGGGTAGAGCAAGAGTTCCTGCTCGGTTTGCAGTGTGGGATCTGTATTCCTGAACCCTGAGTTTCTACCTGAACACATTTGTGTGTGTGTGTGTGTGTGTGTGTGTGTGTGTGTGTGTATGTGGTACTGGGTATGGAACCTAGGGGCATTCTGCCTCCGAGGTATACCCCCAGCCCTATTTTATTCTTTATTTTGAAACATGGTCTCACAAAGTTGCGGAGGGCCTCACTAAGTAGCTGAGGCTGGCAGCGAACCTGTGATCCTCCTGTCTTAGCCTCCCAAGTACTGGGATTACAAGTGTGTGCCATCATGCCCAGTTTACCTGAACACATTTTTGAGAACATACATTGTTACTCTTAATTGTTAAATTCTTTAGTGATTGCTCTTAAAAAGAATAGTATAGAAATATTGTTACGTATCTGTCTACCTCTCTCCCTCCACTTCTTGCCTAAGGTGCTGTAACAATCTCCTGTTTTCCTTGCTTACTTCCTTAATAATTACAGTTTATTTCTCTATGTTGTCACCATTGTGAGCCAGCTTATTAAAGTTCTTATTATGACCTACCAAGACCTTTAAGACCTGTAAGGTGTGCCATGGCTCTTTGCCATCTCTTCACCTTGATCTTGGACCACACTCCCTTTTGCACACTGTCCTCGGCCATACAGATCTTGCATTTCTGAACTGCATACATGGAGGTAGTGTTGCGCACTTAGCGGTGCCAATCTGGCCTTCCAGCATTGTTGGGTTCTTTTGTTCAATGTGGGTTGCCTGCAGAATCTAGAAATTGGAGGATCCTATTCATCCCTTCCCACCTGGTAGATGACAATGAAAACAAGTGCTGGTCTTAATTCTGGCAGGCTTACAGTTAGAAGTATACAGCAGGCAGGCACAGTAAAGAGCCACTGTGGGTGGACTGAACTCTGCACTTGGGCATTTTCACCAGCACCGGCATGAATGGGTTCCTTCAGTGCGGGTGCAGTGACAGTGTTCTGACAGTGAGGCTAGCCAGCCATGGCACACATCGGCGACAGAGTCCTCTGAGGAATGGAGGGCAGCAGCACCCAGGGCTCCTGATCCTGAGTGCCCCGCTGGGTTTTTATGTCTTGTTGCTGAGATGGTGGAGCTTAAGTCTTTTGACCAGCCGGGAGTGGTGGCGCACGCTTGTAATCCCAGTACTTGGGAGGCGGAGACCGGAGGATCTGGGTTTGCGGCCAGCCTCAGCTACTCAGTGAGGCCCTCCGCAACTTCATGAGACCCGGTTTCAAAATAAAGTATAAAAAATAGGGCCGGGGGTGTAGCGTGGAGGTAGAATGCCCTTGGGTTCAACCCCCGGTACCGCAAAAAAAAAAAAAGTCTTTTGACCAACCACATGTCTTGGACACTACTTATTTCACACATAAAAATAACTTCTGACAACCTCTTTGTTAATTAACAAAGCTTTTGTTGAGTTTTTAAATAATGATATTTAAAGGGCCAAGCCAGGAGTGCTGGCTCCTGATAACAGTACTTGAAATGCCAACTAACGGCTGCTAGGGTATCGAGAAGTCTTGGAATGTAAATACACCCACATGTAAAAGTGCACACACACCATGCATTTGTTTATATCACTGTTTTCCTATATTAAATTACAGAAATTATAATACGTGGAGACCTTCTCTGTTGTATTTATTTACTGCAGTATCTCCATCACTTAAAATAGCACTCAGTGCATGATAGATGTTGCATGAGTGAATAAAATTATTTCCATATTCTAAACAACCAGCTCACAAACTTTGGGAGCAAGACTTAAGTTGAAGATTTGTAACTTGGAAATCAATCTTTTTCTAAAATTCCATAAAATTCTAAATTTAATCTAGATGAAGTTGATGTCTGGCTTATTATCCTCAATCAAAAATTTCTAATTTGACTAGGAGAACATTTCATATGGTAAACTGAGCACATCATTACAATTCATATGCTTAAAAATGTCATCAATCAGAATGACAGAAGAAATTTTTTTTAAAGAAAAATTCCTTGAAAATCCAGGAAAGAGACAGAATGCTATCAGCAGATTAAAACTGTTGAGTCATTCTAGAAAGATGGAAAATTTGCCAGTTTTGGGGAGAAATGAAAGTGAATGCAAGCAGGAGCAGAGGGTTGCTGAGGAGGTGGAAGCAGTTCTGAGGAACCTACCCCAGTGCAGGAGGCACCGGAAGCAGGTGGACGTTGTGGGACGCTCATCAGAGGTTCACGCAGAACTTGGAGGCCCGTGGGCCTCCCCATGCATCAGAGGCCTTTGTTCCAGGCCAAAGTGGACCAGGGTGGCCTGTGCTCAGGTGTCCTTCCACCCAGGAGGGGGGGGGCTGCCAGACAAGAAGCTACCCCAAGGAAGGAAAGAAAGGCTGCTCTCTTTCTTTCCTTCTCTCTTCTCTCTTTCCCTTCTTCCCTTCCCTTCCCTTCCCTTCTTCCCTTCTTCCCTCCCCTCCCCTCCCCCCCTTTTTTTAAATGTATTTCTTTTTTTTTTATTTTTGCGGTACCGGGGATTGAACGCAGGGGCGTTCTACCTCCACGCTACACCCCCGGCCCTATTTTTTTTATGCTTTATTTTTGAAACTGGGTCTCATGAAGTTGCGGAGGGCCTCACTAGGTAGAGAGAGAGAGAGAGAGAGAGAGGGAGAGGGAGAGAGCTGAGGTTGGCCGTGAACCCCGATCCTCCGGTCTCTGCCTCCCAAAGTACTGGGATTACAAGCGTGCGCCACCACGCCCGGCTCTCTCTCTCTTTCTTTCTTTCTTTTTTCATGGCACTGGGGATTGAACTCAGGAGTATTCTACCTCTGAGCTATACCCCTATCCCTTTTTATTATATTTTTAAATTTTGAAACAGGGTCTCATTAAGTTTCAGAGGGCCCCACTAAGTTTCTGAGACTGTTCTCGAACCTGCTATCCTCCTGACTCAGCTTCCCAAGTACTGGGATTACAAATGTGTGCCACCACGCCCAGCTTGGTCATTTCTCAGCATATCTTCAGTTGCACAATTGAGATAAAACAACCGTCTTAAAGAGTTTTGTAAATACTAAGTGAACAACAACAAAAAATCCATACAGCACACCATGTTGATTTTTACAAATAAGTAGTAATTGAATGTCAGCTTTGTAAATGGTCTGAATTAAGTTTCATATAGATACAAATAAGTAGTGTGCATCCTTGACCTGTCTCTATATAGTAAAACATGTGAATGGATTCATTTAGCTTTTTTGAAAGTCATTTTATGAGCCACATTTCTTAACATTAGGCTAGGATCATGTTATCATAAATCATGATTTTTGTTGGTTGGTACATATTGATTATACAGAATGGTGGGTTTCATTGTGACGTACTCATGCAAACTTATAATTTGATCAAATTCATTCCTCATTACCTCCCTTTACCCTTCTCTTATTTCCTTCTTCTACACTAGTGTCCCTATTACATTCACGAGTGTAATAGTGTCCCTATTACATTCATGGGGTTCCCCCTGCCTATTTTCTTCCACTAGCTTCCAAGAGGAGAGAAAACATGCACTATTTGTCTTTCTGAGTCTGGCTTATTTTACTGAACATGATAGTCTCCGGTTCCATCCATTTACCTGGAAATGACAGGATTTTGTTCTTCTTTATGACTGAATAAGACTCCATTGTGTGTGTGTGTGTGTGTGTGTGTGTGTGTGTGTGTGTATGTATCTATATATATCTACATATCTATATATCTCTCTGTGTGTGTATATATATACATATCTCACATTTTCTTCATTCATCTATTGAAGGACATGTAGACTGATTTCATAACTTGAAAATTGTGAATTATGCTGTTATAAACATGGGAATGCATGTATCACTAAAATATGCTGACTTTAATTCTTTTGGATAAATACCAAGGAGTTGTATAGCTAGATCATATGGAGTTTTGTAGTTCCATACTGATTTCCATGTAGCTGTACTAATTTACATTCCCACCGATAGTGTATATGAGTTCCTTTATCCTGCATCCTTGCCAGGATTTATTGTTATTTGTGTTCTTGCTGATTGCCATTTTGTGCCATTTTGATTGGTGTAAGATGGACTCTCAGTGTAGTTTTAGGTTTTTTTTTGGTACTACGGATTGAACCCAGGGGCATTCTACCTCCAAGCTACAATCCTAAGCCCTTTTGATTTTTTATTTTGGAAAAGGGTCTTGCTAAGGTGCTGAGGCAGGCCTCAAACCTGCGATCATACTGTCTCAGCCTCCCAAGTACTGGGATTACAGACCCGTGCCACCATGCCCGGCTTTCAGTGTAGTTTCGATTTGCATTTCCCCATGGCTAAAAATGTTGAACATTTTTTTCATATAATTGTTGGCCAATAAATCATCATTTAATACAAATAGCATTTAAAAATAATCACAAGATTTATGGCTATTTCCAAATTCTCTCCCATTTATCTATACACAATTTCTAATTCATTAACTAAAGAAATATTATGTTTAGATCTGATTGTGCATCTGTTTCTTCAGGTTCTTGAGCAGGAAAACATCTATAGGAGACTAACCTTCCTTTGAAAATATACTGTAACAAAAATAATGAGATTGTAAGCTGATTTTCGATATTGTTTTGTTCATAGTCATGATGAAGAATTATTCCTGTGGCTCATCAAAGCTTCCACCTCCTTCAAGAACTTTTCTTTAGGTTCTTTATTTACTAGTACTTTGGCCTAAATCTAAGAGTTCAAAATACCCTGCAGATATTCTTAATCTCACTAATTTTTGCTTTCCTAAGTCCAGTCATCATTTTTTTTGAGATTCTTTGACTCGGTGAACTATTTTGCCTGTGTGCTCTGCTACCCATGGAGACTGTGGCACTGAGTGGGATGTAGTCCCTGCCCTCTGGCTTGCAGTGTTTGTTGGAGGCAGCACATAAGCAGTGTATTCCACTTAGCAAGGCGGAGAAGGTTCCCTAGAGCACGTGTCCCCATGACCCCACAAGAACGAAATATTCCTTTTCCAGGGAAGAGAAGGTATAAGAAGAATTTCAAGAAAATCAAACAGCATACACAAAGAACATAGTAGATACCAAATTAGAGGCAGGAAGAAGCACGGAGGAGCAAATGCAAGAGACAGACAGCAGTCAGTTCTGTGTTACTGGAGCCATGAGGATTTGAAATAGGCTAGTGAAAGACATTTGTATTTTCCATAGATCTTGCAGGTTGTGTCAGGGAAGTGAAATAAGGGGGATTCAGGCTAGAATAAGGGAGCTGTAGTAGGAGACTGTATAGTGGTCCAGGCACTCAAGCTAGTACTGGGAAAGTCAGTGTGGAAAGGAAGGGATTGATTTTTAAAATAAAAGCTAAAACTTACCAAGTTAGTAATGGCTGGATGTTGGAAATGAGAAGGGAAAAGGAGATTAGAATGACTAGGTTTCTGGCTTGAGAGGCTAGTGGGCCCATTAATGGTGGTAAGGGTGCTTTTGGGGCATTCCCAGTGAGTCATTAATGCTGTGGACACCAGGCAGCCATCTAAACACAACGCCATAGCTGGAGAAAGGACTCTGGAGCCCATGTGAAAGGTCAGCATCGGGACGGTGCAAGTGGATGAGGCGGTCAGTTCTTGAGAGCTGGGAGTGGTGAGAACAGGGTCGAGGGGGGGTGGGGATGGGAGGAGTGAGAAGGCAGAGCGGAGACAGAGACATCAGCAAAGGGTTGAACACTAGGTACAGCAACATTTGAGTGCGCAGAGAAACAAAAATCAAGGACGGGCAGGAAGCAGGGAAGGCCAGAGCTTGAGAAGAATCAGAAGAGTGAGTAATGTCACAGCCATGGGAAGGAGAGGCCTGTGACAGAAAATGTGACAGATATGTCCAGTAAGACAAGGGCTGAAATGTGTCCAGTAGATGTGGCAACTATAAGAAATTGGTGGCCTTTGGGAGAGCAGTGTAGTTGAATTGGTTGTGTCGGGCCTGGGCTTGAGAAAAGGAAGGGCTGGGAATTAGAGATGGAGGAGCCTGGAACCCCACAGTCTTCAAGGGAGAAGCAATGGGGTGGTAGCTGGAGGGATCTTTGTGGGTGCCACAGAGGATTTTATTTTTGAAAGGATTTGAGTGACTAAGGCAGATATCTTGGCTGGTAAGAAAGAGCAAGTCAATGGGGACAAGAGGGTGATAGAGGAGAGGAGACAACAGAGAAGGCAGGGACCCGAGGAGGGGAGGGAATGGCCTCCAAGAAGAGCGCTCATGCTCTAAGAGGAAGAGGGAAGAGTTTACACATGGGGCAGAGAGAGAGGTAGGTATGAAGACTTCACATTAAAAGGCAATCTGTTTTCAGAGTTTACCTCTCATATCTTTTAAGGTAATGATAAATTGAGAAATAAGATTAACAAAAGACTTAAAGCCCATAGAAAGCAATTCATTACTTTCTTTGCTGCTTTTAAATTATTTTGTACTGTAAGCTTTATATGCTGTTTTCCCCTTAAATTAGTCTCTGTACAAACTCATTTCACTAAATTAAACACCTGCTGACCATCTTGTTTTGTAACTAGCGATGTTAAATCACCTGGTTTGTGTTCCTGGTAAACACAACAGCTCATTGCGTGCCGCTGTGAAGACTTGACCCGGAGGATGGGATTTGGTGTTATTTCATGGAGCAGGCAGTTCAGGATTAGTCAAGCTAGGTACTTGGGAAATTATTGACAGCACAATCATAATGGGATGTAAATGTCATTCCTGGGATCCTCCAGCCTTTCATATTTTCATTGTATTTCTGAAAAGAGAAATGGACATTTTTATTAAATACATTTTTATTAAATGCAAAGGCGTGTGCACACAGCGCATTCAGTTCGTGAATTGATGCAGCCCTTACTGTGCAGCTCAGGATGGTGCTGGCCTGGGAGGCGTCTCCCTGTCCTGGAAGGAGCTGGTCACGGAGCACAGCTGGGTGGGGTCGTGGAGTGGTGAGGACGGGGAGCGAGGCCCCAGTGCAGGCTGACTCTCCTACGCTGCTCTCTCTGGGCTCTGACGAGGCTTTCCACCTCTTCTTCCAAGTCGGGCACTGGGAGCAGCTCCTGTCGCTGCCAGCCCCAGAGCTGCACATCTCTTGTGGGTTTCTCTGCCTCCATGGTAGATGCTCCCTGTCAGACTTGCCTCAGCTGCTCTGCCAGTGATGGTGCTTCCTGCTGGGACCTGACAGAACACTTTCTTTTCTTTTTCTAAATATGAATGAAGACAACTTACAAAGAAGGGCAAATGCATACAATGAATAAAGCCAGGAATAAAGCAGCGAAGAGTGAGGCGGTGGTGGGGGGTGGCAGGAGGGTAGTCACTGCAGCTTCTGTGTTCCACTCTTACTGCAGAGCGATGATGCCTGGGGTGTAAAAGATGCCTCATTAGTTTTCTCCAGGCTCCTGCTAAACTTCTCCTGGTCCCTTAGTCAGTCTTTCTCCAGCTCACTGTACCTGGGGTCCCTTTGTTCTGTCTCTGGCCAAGTTGTTCAGCTTTAGTTTCCCACTGCTTAGGCTCTTTCTCTGCAGTGCGGATTTTAAACCTGTCGCTTACTCTCTTCCCACCGCAGTGCATCACACGGGGAGATGAAGGCCCCAAATTTTGCTTTGTACTTTGTCTTGTCAGAAATCCTTGAGCTGAGTATTTTGAAATCTGATGTTTTCAAAATCAAAGTCTTAGGAGAAAAACATAAGACAAACTCAAATTGAGGAAAATCCTTCAACCTAGCTCTTTTCAAAAGTGTCACCGTCATCAAACTCAAGGAAAGTCTGAGAAAATGTCATGGGCCAGAGGTTAAAGAAATGCACCGATTAAATGTAATGTGGAGCTGGGAGTGGTGGTGCACATTTGTAATCCTAGTACTTGGGAGGCTGAGACAGGAGGATCGTAGGTTCAAGGACAACTTAAGCAACTAGTGAGACTTTCATCAACCTAGTGAGACCCTGTTTCAAAATGAAATGAGTGTATCTTGGAGGTAGAAGGCTCCAGAGTTCAGTTCCCAGTAACACACACACACACACACACACACACACACAAATATAATATGGTACCCTGGATAGGGTCTTGGATATTAGGGAAACACCAGTGAAATGTGGAGATTAGGTAATAGGAATATACTAATGTTGGTTCCTTACTTGTAACAAATGTATCATGGCAACAGAAGATGTTAACAATAGAGAAAAAAAGAGCCAGGCATAGTGGCACACACCAGTAATGCTAGTACTTGGGAGGCTGAGACAGGAGGATCACAGGTTCAAGGCTGACCTGGGCAATTTGGCAAGACCCTGTCTCAAAATTTAAAAAGGGAGGGGGTGGGGTTGTTGCTCAGTGGTAGAGTGCCCCTGGGTTCAGTCTCCAGTACTATTTTTTTTTTTTTTGCAGTACCAGGGATTGAACCCGGAGCATTCTACCTCGGAGCTACACCCCCCAGCCCTATTTTTTATTCTTTATTTTGAAACAGGGTCTCACTAAGTTGCGGAGGGCCTCACTAAGTAGCTGAGGCTGGCCATGAACCCCGATCCTCCTGTCTCAGCCTCCCAAGTACTGGGATTACAAGCATGCACCACCATGCCCGGCTTCCAGTACTATTAAAAAGAAAAAAAAGGACAGAAAGAAAGAAAGAAAATTGGTATTAGATATGGGAACTACGTATGTATATCTTTGTGATTTTTCTGTAACTAGCACTATTCTAAAATAGAAAATTTATTTAAAAAATCAGTCTTTAATTTCTAGGTTAGTTAATATTAAATCAGAAGTACTTTATTATTAAACATTTAAGTAAAAAACTTTTTTGTGCCCAATATTTGAGGAAGATAATATTTGGACTCAAAGTGAAGTATAAAATTTATGATATCTTCCATGTGATTTAGGTCTACTAAGATCTCTAATTTTTGTCTAGAATTTCCATTCATAATTCAATGAGCATTTATTTAGTACTTGGTTTTTCGCAGGAATAGAACTAGGCATTAAAAATATAGCAGTGGATAAGATAGACTTTTTTCTGCAACCAAGAAATAGGTATCTTTTACTTTACTTTTCTGGATAATCTTAATTCTTTTTCAGATTTATTTTATCCTAGTGCACAGTACTGTATGCTCATATTAGGTACCTAAAGTTCTATGAATGTAAAGATACGGGTAATAAATCCCATCTAGACCCAATATACATCTGTCGCATATTTATTTTACAGTTTATGTTCAGGTTGAGGAATTAGCCTAGATTCAGGGATTATTCTTATCCTTAGTTAGAGATAGAAATGATGAATTGGGAACCATTTATGTTATGAATCTATTAACTACAGCCTTAAATAGATATTGAAATGATGAATTGGGAACTATTTGTGTTATAAATTAGCCACAGTAATTAGTAGGAAACATTACTTAAAGTCTGGAAGAGGTTTTAGGTGTTTCCTCAGAATCAGGATTTAGAGGGAAAGTCTTTTTGAGAAATCAGGTTTTGTCAGACATATTAATTCCATAGGGAAAAAAAGCTGCTAAACTAAACTATAATCTTCTTTTGAGTGCAATACTCATGAAAAGAGAAAAGTCCCCCCCCCATTGCATTTCTTATATCGTTAGACTATTTGTTTTACTTTGGTGAGAATGTGCTCATATCATGGTGTCTACCATGTAGGAATTTGATAATACCATGTTACCTGTGAGAAATTAAACAATATTAGGAGTAAGTTCGATCAGGACAGTAGACCTGAAATTTAAACATTGTAACTGCAATGTGAACATCAATACATACTTTGCAAGTAATAAATAATGTCCTCAAAATATTAGCAGAGGCTTAGTATTACCTTTCCTAGAGTCGATGCTGAATTTATTGCTTTTTAAAAAGTAAACTTCATTATTGAGTACTTTTGGAAGTTCCACTCTAAAAAAATATGGAAGAATGTGGCATAAAACTTCTCAGTGTTGAAGCCAGTATCTGTTTGAAGCAGGGAAACACTAATGGCGTGCGTGCGTGCGTGTGTGCGTGCGTGTGTGTGTGGTACTGGGTATTGAACCAGGAAGACCCTACTACTAAGCTACATCCCCCCTTTTCATTTTAAGACAGAGTCTCCCTAAGTTGCCCAGGCAGGCCAATGTGCAGTTTTAATAGAAACAGCTGAGCTGGGTGTGGTGTAATCTCAGTACTTGGGAGGTGGAGACAGGAGGATCGCAGGTTTGCAGCCAGCCTCAGCCACTTAGTGAGATCCTGTTTGAAAAAAAAAAGGGGGGGTGGCTAAGGTTATAGCTTAGAATGCCCCTGGGTTTAATCCTGAGTACCCCCCCATAAAAAAGAATTAAATTCTTATTTTGTCAGATATTTGCTTTTACAAATGTGTTAAATCTCTAGTCTGGATAAAATAGAGTTCATTGTTAAATATCAGTAGTTATAGAGTGCTAATGAATATTTTGAGTTTAGAAACATATGTTGAGACAAAAAGTGTAGATGCTATATATCATAATCATTAAAGATAACTTTAAAGTAACACGTGAATTACATTTATTTATTTTTTTTGTGGTACTGGAGATTGAACCCAGAGGTGTTCTACCTCCGAGCTATACCCTCTGAGCCCTATTTTATTCTTTTATTTTGAAACAGGATCTCACTGGGTTGCGAAAGACCTCACAAGTTGCTGAGGCCAGCTGCGCAAACCTGTGATCCTCCTGTCTCAGCCTCTCAAGTACTAAGATTACAAGCGTGCACCACCACGCTCTGTGTGATATACATTTAAAATAAACTCTTCAAAGTTTTCAGGGACATTTTCCAAATTTATCTTTGAAGCACAAAGTAAATTGTTTCAAATTTAAAGTTCATTTTTTATTCCAACCATATTAAGATTAGAGACTATGAGGATGTAAAAGCTTTTAAAATCAGCGATATTAGATAATTGGGTGCCTCTGGCTAAGTAGAAAGATGGAAGATTCTCTAGGCAAGCACTCAACTGAAAAGATAATGAATTACTGGCTTGTGTTCTTTACCTTGTTGGATCAAAGACCCCTTAGAAAACCTGGGGTGGGGTGAGGGGAAAATCTATATCTGGATTCTCTTCTAAGAAATGTGTACATATGAAGCCGGGCATGGTGGTGCACGCTTGTAATCCTAGTTCTTGGGAGACTGAGACTGGAGGATCGCAGGTACAAGGACAGCCTCAGCAATTTAGTGAGACCCTGTTTCCAAATAAGAAATAGAATCGGTCTGGGGAATGGAGCTTGGAGATAGAAATGCCTCTGGATTAAATTCCCAGTACCACAAAAAAAAAAGAAGAAAGAAAGAAAGAAAAATAAATGTGTACATATACATAAATCTTCCAAAAAGAATTTTATTGAGGCATAACATAGTAAAGTACACAAATCTTAAATATGCCGCTGAATGAACTTTTACTTACAGATATAATTGTATCCCTCAAGTTAAAACACAGAATGTTCTCAGTACCCCAGGACATTCCCTGTGTCCTTGTTCAGCTAGTACATATGTACCATGTTTGCATCACTGAAGTCAAGACAGAATGTTTTTAGTACCCCAGGATGCTTCCTGTACCCCACCCAGAGATAAACCACTGTTCTGACTTGCCGCACTGGAGGCTAATTTCCCTGTTTTTGACGTTGTATAGATGGGAGAATACAATACAGAATCTTCTGTGTCAGTTTTCTTTCAACTAGCATTATGTTTTGGGATTCTTTCATGTTATTGCCTGTAGCATGTCTTTCTGTCCCTCCCTCCTTTACTCCCTCCTTGCTCACTCGCTCTTACGTGTGCTCCCCCAACCCCCGTGTATGTGTGTGTCTCTGTTTCTCCCCCCTCCCCCCATCTTTCATTGAACCCAGGGCATTCTACCTTCGAGTTACACCCCCAGCCCTGTTTTATTTAGAACCAGGGTCTTACTGGGTTGATGAGAGTCTCACTACTTGCTGAGCCTGTTCTTGAACCTGTGATCCTTCTGTCTCAGTCTCCCAAGTACTAGGATGACAGGCGTGTGCCACCATGCCCAGCTTTCTTTTTTTTCTTTTTTAAAAATTTCTGTGTAGTATATGAATGTAGTACAATCTGTCCCTTTTACTGTTTATGGAAAGTTGCCCTGAACATTTTTGTTCATGTATTTGTTGGACATATGCATTTCTCTCCTGTACATCCCTAGAAGTGGAATTACTGGGTTTTAGGGTAGGTGTATATTTAGCTTGAGAAGCTACTGCCAGCAGTTTTCTACTGAACAGTCTATGATCATTCTAGCTGCGCCATATCCTTGGTGACACTCAGTATTACCAATCTTTTAAACTTCTACTGTTGGGTTTTATGGGGACAAAGACAGCACGGCCCGACAGCAAGGAGCAGGCTTTACTTAGGAATAAAACCTGGAAGGAGACATCTGACTGGAGAGATAGCCCATGAGAGTCAGAAGCCCACTTCTTTACAGACTAGGGGCTTTTTGTGGGGCAAAGAATGGGGGGTACCGGAGTAGTTGTGTAAGCCGCTGGTTGGTGTGCTAGTGGCCAGATCATCTCGGGGCAGGCCAGTGGCCAGGGGGCATTTTTCTTTCTTTGTTCCTTTGTTCTCGGTCCTCTTCCGGCATGACCTCATGGCCAGACCTCACAGTCAGACCTCACAGTGCCCACATCTAGTGTTCTGATGGGTAATCTTGTTTTCATATGATCACAAAGCATTGTAATTCTAATGGCCAATCATGGACTCATATCAGGATTTTGGATTAAGAAAATCATTGCTGGGTGACAGTTGTGATCTCTGTATCTGGGTGAAATTATCATCTCCTCTTATTCACAGTTCTATAGGAATAGTCTGTACACTAGAAACTAAACTGTAAAGCTCACCACCACAACCAAACCTTGAAATGGATGAAGTAAGGAAGAGGAGAAAAAACTAAATTACATGTGTGTATGTAATATATGTGTATGAGTTCACATATACAGGGAGGACAAATCATGACCTCCCCTGATGGAAAGGAACCGTGTGATCATTCTGCTCCCAAGTGGTGGGCTGGTCTAGGGGAATGTTGCCCTCTTGAGGACTGAGTCTTGGTTTTCACTGTTGGCATTTGGGGCAGGTGGTTTTGGCAAGGGTCAGTTTTGCTTTCAGGAGAATTCCTTGTTGAGTCCCCACAGAGCTCAGTAGCAAGCAGTTCAGGATGCAGCAACTTGTGTTTTATGTTGGAGGGGATATTCCAACATGTTCTAGACCACTGGATCTCCAGAAACATTATGAGCTTTCAGCCCTTGAATTTTCACCCCCCTGCACTCTTGAGCTTGCCTGTGTCTTGGTGAAACAGCTAAGGGATTTACTTCCTATTCATCAGGTCCTGTAGGCATGGAGTAATCAATGCAGTGGATCAGTGTGATGGTCTGTAGGGTGTGAGGGCAATCAAGATCTCTGTAGTCTAGACCATGGCGGAGAGGGGAGTTGTAACAGCCCTGGGTCAAGGATAGTAAATGTATATTCTTGATCTTTTGAAAAGAAGCAGATGAGTCAGGCATGGTGGCACAAGCCTGAAATCCCAGTACTTGTAATGGGAGACTGAGACAGGAGTGTTGCAGGTTTGAGGACAGCCTTACAACATGAGACTCTTAGCAACCTAGGGCGAGACCCTGTTTCAAAAAAAATAAAAATAGGGAGATGTAGCTCAAAGGAAGAATGCCCCTGGGTTTAATCCCCAGTAACACACGTGCACACACACACACACACACACACACACACACACTCTCTCTCTCTCTCTCTCTCTCTGTCTGTCTGTCTCTCTCCATGACTTCTTCTATTATACCTTGCATAATGGTAAAGCATTTTGATACTAAAGTGTACTCTAGTATGTTAGTAAAGTGCCAGGGACTAGGTTTACTCCAGGAAAGGCACTTCATTTGGTAAATTAGCCAGCCATATTGGAGTCACTGCCTGTAAGGGTTTATGATAGCCCATAGTCATTCTCTAAGATCTATCTGCTTTCTGCACAGACCAAAGAGGTAAGGTAAACAGGGATGTGATAGAATTACCATCCTTAAAAATTTCAGGTTTTGATGGTGGTATTAACCACTATACTTTTCCAGTGGGTGTTGTATTTCTTTTTGTTTACTGGTAGGGAGAAGTTCAGAGTCTTCTACTTGGTAATTCTGGTTATAATAGACCACACTGAAGCCAGGCGTGGTGGCGCATGCTTGTAATCCCAGTATTTGGGAGGCTGAAACAGGAGGATCCGGGTTCGCAGCCAGCCTCAGCTACTTAGTGAGGCCTCCGCAACTTAGTGAGACCCTGTTTCAAAATAAAGATTAAAAAATAGGGCTGGGGGTGTAGCTCAGAGGTAGAATGCCCTTGGGTTCAATCCCCAGTACCAAAAATAAATAAATAAATAAATAAATAAATAAATAAATAAATAAACAAACCACACCGCATCGTCAGGGAGCAGGTATAGGAATTCTCTCAGTGGTTGAGTATGCTTACTCCAATAATTCATTCAAAAACTTCAAAATAAGTGTACTGTGTGTTAGATTTTTGTCACTGTGACCCAAATACCTGACAAGTTCAACTTAGAGGAGGAAAGGTTTATTGTGGCTCCTGGTTTCAGAGGATTCAGTCCATGGTTGGCCTTCACCAAAGCAGAAATATCATGGTGTCAGGGCATGGCGAAGGAAAGCTGCTCAGCCCGTGACAGCCTCAAGGGGTGGAGGAAGAGACCAACCAATGGAGACCAGGGACAAAGATAGTCCAAGATCACACCCCAGTGACCTGTGTCCTCCAGCTATACCTCGCCTGCTTACAGTTACCACCCAGTCAACTGTTATCAAATCATTAATCTATCAAATGGATCAATCCACTGGTGAGGTCAGTGCCTCATGATTCACTTACTTCACCTCTGAACATTGAGGCATTGCCCAACACATGAGCATTTTGGGGGGACCGCCCAGACCCAAACCCTAACAGGTAGGTCCATGGACTTATCAGGCCGCTGTGAGGTGGAAGAGGCCACAACATCATGAATCACTTGACCACAACCTTTACTTTAACTAGTGGACAGTGGCAATTTAGGCCCCTAGGATTTAGCAGACCTCCACCTTTTCAAATGTAGAAAGGTAAGAATTGCTCTCTGAAGGAATGAAAGCAAATAGCATGTGTATTGTATATTTTTGTTTCTAGCTTCAGGATCTCTCAGTACACTACTAAGAAGAGCATCCCAACAGGTGAAGGGATGGAATTATCCATGGATGGTACTCTTTTGCAAGAGGTAGTTCAGGCAAAGGTTATAGTTGTGTTAGGAAAGGGTTTGGAAAAGTATTTCTGTTTTGATACATCTTCAGTGGTTTCAAAGGTGGCTCCTAATGAGGAACCAGAAATGAGGGTTATCATATTTGAAATTGGGTTTCAACTGTGAAACTCAACTTGCACTCATACATAAACACATTTAGCACTCTGAAAGCATGTGGAACATCATTTTGAAGTGTGAAACATACTTGTGAAAAGAGGATGTAGGTGTTTCTTTTTCTCATGAGATCAACTTTAGTCTAAAGAAATTTCAGGCTTCATTTTTTTTATTTAGGTAAACATTCTCTTTTTTTTTTTTTGTGGTACCGGGGATTGAACCCAGGGGCGTTCTACCTCCGCACTACACCCCCGGCCCTATTTTTTTATACTGTATTTTGAAACTGGGTCTCATGAAGTTGCGGAGGGCCTCACTAAGTAGAGAGAGAAAGAGAGAGAGAGAGAGAGAGAGAGAGAGAGAGGGAGAGAGAGCTGAGGCTGGCCGCCAACCGGATCCTCCAGTCTCTGCCTCCCAAAGTACTGGGATTACAAGCGTGTGCCACCACGCCCGGCTATTTAGGTAAACATTTGAAATAGTGGCGTTATCTGAAACATTTGATCTGCATGTACTGCATTAATTTCAAACATTTTAATTGCATTAGGAACTGTCTTCCAAATGGTTTTCAGCTCCTAGTATCTTACTAGTTGCAAATAAGTGAGAATACTTTATTACTTACTTTCTTTTGCAAGTCGATGAAGTAGTTTATCTGGTATTAACAAATGAAATTCCAATTTAAATCTGTGTTTATGTCTTTATGTGAAATTCTAGAGAAAATAGAAGAAAATTGCAATCAAAAGCATTCCTTGATGGTCAGATTTCACTTTTTCTGGTGTTATTTTAATTTTTCCCCTTCTTCTTTTTCCTTTTCCTTTTCCCTCCCTTCCTTTGGATTAAATCCAGGGGCATTCTACCTCTGAGCTATACCCCCAGCTCTGTTTTATTATTATTAATTAATTTTTTATTGGTACATTGTAATCATATATCTTGATGGGTTTCAGGGCTATTTTATTACTTTGAAATAGGGCCTTGCTAAGTTGCTGAGGCTGGCTGTGAACCTGTAACCTTCCTGTCTCAGTCTCTCAAGTACTGAGATTACAGGTGTGTGCCACCATGGCCGCTCCTTTTCTTTTAGTGCCTGTTCTTAAATCACATTTAAAAAATAAAAAACCTTCTTTCCAGAGTCACACCTGTTAATCATTTTTCTTACTTGAAGCAAATGCACTGTTGTTATTAATGGCATTATTTTCTGAGTGTTATAAAAGATGATGATAATGTATATAAAACAACTTTTCTAGTAGTGTCTTGTCATACAGCTTGCAAATACCTCAACATTATTTAAGCTCAGTTTGAATTATATCAATTATGAATCATAAAGTACATACTGTTAATCTGTGGGGAGATAGCTGTTTTTATGGAATTCTACTTAGAAAGTGATATTTTTATCCATCAGAAGTCTTTTCTGGGTAGTTTTCATGAATGGGGAACTATATGGCAGGGAAAAACAACACAAAAATAATCCCTTGACTAATAATTAGTTTATGTTAAATTTTATTATTTTTTGTGGGGGAAGAGAGGGTGGTACAAAACTGAATTGAATGTTTCCTCCATAGCCTTCCTTACCTAACTAAAATTTGACTTCATTCAGTGTTCATCTGTAGCACATTGTTTTGCCAGGGAGTCGGGTCCATATTTTCTTGGGTTAACACTGCCCCTCCAGGTTATTTCTCTTCCCTTTATTTGTCATTGTCTTTTACATTCTCCCTACCCTCAGCTTTACCAACTCTTGACTTCTAGGTCCCTTCTCAACACAGAGTTAGACATTTGGCAACTCAGACTCACTATTTTCCTCGTGGCTGTAAGAAGCCTTAGTAACTCTAACATCCTTTGTAATAACGATGAGTAACATATAATGAGTTCTTATGTTGCAGGAACTATTGTGGAGCAGTTAATGTGTACATATTAAGTAATTTAATCTTCAGAACAGCCCTATGAGGTAAGTACTGTTACTATCCCCCTTTTGCAGATGAGAGCATTTGCTCAAAGTCACATGACTCAAAATCAGCAGGTCTTGGGTTTTGAACTCATAATCTGGCTCCAGAGCCCATGTTCTTAACCTCTGTACTAGTGTTTTTCAAACTTGGTTTCATCTGAGAACTTTACAAAATGCTGATGTTTAGGACACACACCCAGTTAAGTAAAAATCTCTGGGACCCAACACCTATATTTTAAAAGCCTTTCCAAGTGATTCCATTGTGCAAAGTTAAGAACCATTGCTCTACATTTATGCATTTAATATCGTAGCTTTTAGCTATATGTGCTTATTTAAACACAAACTGAATTGAAAATAAATAAATTCAATCATACTTGGCACATTTCCAGTGCTCCATAGCCACATGTGGCCAGTGGCTGCTGTCTAGGACCACATCGGTGCAGAATATTTGCTTTCAGAAGTTCTGTTGCATAGTACTGCCCTGCACCATGCTGCCTCTGATCCCTCAGTCTTCCTCCTTGACCCCAGGACCTTCATCATGCTTCTAACAGTCCACTGACATGGCTAAACCTTGGGCCTTCTCATCACCTGGAATTTATCAACTTTGCAAAAAATTTTAACTCATCCACCCCTCTCTGACCAGAGCCTGTCCCCTCTCCAGCTTACTAATTTAGCCAACCTCTCCACCTACCCATTTTCCCAGTGTCAGCTTTCTCGAGGCTGCATTTCTCTTTTCCATTTAATTTTGGATCCTCTAGTGTTCTGGATTTCTCTGTGTCTTCCTCTCTCTTCCTGATACCCACGGTGGACAGAGCTCATGCTGGATATACAGTCATTCACAGCTTCTGTTGCTTCTGCCTCAGCGATGCCAGAGTTAATCATCTGTCTTCTAACAGCTCAGCACAGCTTTTCAGTCTCATTTGGAAACTCCAATCTGCGCGATAATCCTTTTACTTGTTTTTATGTAGCCCCCCCATAGCAGCTGTTACAGACCTTTCACTTCCTGGTATCCTGGCCTGCCCCCCCAGCTCAGACTCAGTGAACCGCCTAGAGGGAATCCTGCACGTGCTCCCTGGGCCTCCCTCCCTCCACCTGATCCCATCCATCCTCTGAGTGGAGAAGCCCTGTGCCTTTCCAAGGTTCACCTTTCCAGATGGTCATCTGAGCCCCATCTTCCTGTGCCAGGACTCTGCTCAAGTCTCTTCTATCCTAAAAATGTGTTTTTGGGCTGGGGGTGTGGCTCAGTGGCAGAACACTTGCCTAATGTGCAAGGCCCTGCGTTACCCCAGCATGGCAAAATAAAACAGAGAACAAAGAAGCTAAAGATGTGTTTTCTTAACTGTGCGCCCCTCTAAAATGATGTTCTTATCACCCTGTTTTCCTGCTTTGACAGACTTCTGCATTTTCAACTCTCTTCTCCCGCATCAGCCAGTCTCCACACTGAAACCGTCCCCTCTGTGTCGTCACTGACCTCCAGATGTCGGCTGTGTGCTCTGCAGTGACATTCGAAGTTGTTTCACTTCTTCCCTGAAGCTGTCTTCTCTGTTGGGGTCCTCAGCACTGTACTCTCTGTGTTCTCATGTTCGCTCTCCTGTTAGTTCCCACGCATGCCCCGTTGGTCTCCCGTAGCCCTTGTTACACAGAGTTGCATTGGCTCGTGAGGATGTAGAGCCTGTCTTGGTCACACATTCTTCATTCAAACCTCCTTAGCATCTAGAATAATGCTTGGTGTGAACATTGTGCTTAGTAGCACTGTTTAATGAGATCAGACTCTAGTGAGATTCTGCATAGGGATTCATAGTTTGTTTGGGAATGCCTTGAAACACGTTTTTGATTTGGGCATATGTGGTTCAGAATGGACAGATGGGATGGATGGATAAGTGTTTGGAAATTCACTAAGGTTTATCTTCTTCTCTCTCCAAAAACACCTGAACACTTCATCAGCATCACTGTCACATAACCCATTGCCTCCTGTCTCTTTTCCAGCTTTGCCCTGGACTTGTCCCCTCGCCACGCCTCTTGCTGACTGCTGCTCTCCCTGTAGGGAAGCGTAGGACTTCCCAGCTACTCCGGGTTTGTCAGCAGCTGAGAAACACTCACAAGTAACATGTTTACAAATCACATTTTCTAACAAAATGGCGTCCCATAAAATTGGTTTGGGCCACATTACTTATCATATCTCCAAACGATTAATTTATTTAGAAATGAGGACTGTGTTCTTGGAGATACAAAGAGTAGTAAAGCATGGAAGCCATAGCCTTTGAGGCACTTATAGGACATTAGGAAAAGACCATATATACTTTTTAATTCTCACATAGGCATGATGTGACAAATGGACCAAGGTGGGAGGTTTCACAGGAGGCTTCATGAAGGAGATGAGGGCGACCTTGAAGGATGTGCAAGGATTTCAATTGGCAGTGCCTGAGTGAGGGTGAGCAGTTTAGGTGGAGGCAGTCGATGCAGGTGGTAAAAAGCGTGGCTTGTGCTGCCGTCCATTGAGTATTTGAGTTCAATTGGTGTAAGGGCATATTGGGAGATAAACATGAAAAGGTGAATTGAACCATATAGTAGAGGACCTCAAATGTTATTCTAAACAGTGTGGGGTATAAGTAGTGGGGAGCCTCTGAAGGTTTTCTGTTGGGGGAGGGGTGTGAGGATGGGGTGCAGGGAAGATGGGTTTGGTAGTGAGCAGTAAGTTGGGTGTACTGGAGGTTCAAGGCAGGGCCCCTGTGGCTGGGTGGCCAGAAGAGAGAGTTGGTGGTGATGTAAGTTTTTCTTCAGAGTGTTGGGGAGGTGGGAGACACTGGGCGTCCTCTTTACTGTGCCCCAGTATGATCTGAGACAGGCTGTGACCCTCGGCTGCTCAGCTTCTTAGACTTAAGCTTTTTTTTTTTTTTGCGGTACTGGGGATTGAACCCAGGGGCATTCTACCTCCGAGCTACACCCCCAGCCCTATTTTTTGTTCTTTATTTTGAAACAGGGTCTAAGTTGCGGAGGGCCTCACTTAAGTAGCTGAGGCTGTCCACAAACCTGGATCCTCCTGTCTCAGCCTCCCAAGTACTGGGATTACAAGTGTACGCCACCACGCCTGGCTCAAAGCTTTTTTTTTTTTTAAAGTTTCTAATTGTTCATTCGTCTTCTCACTGCTGTATTCCCAGGTATTCAGTTATGTTCTAAATGGATCCCCAAAGGTCTGGCAGTGAAGGCAGGGAAGAAGAGAAGTTATAAAATTTTTAAATAAATAAAATCTGCATGAAGGTCCAAAAGCCTGTGATACAAACACAGCAACCATTTGCTCTTAGGTGAGTTCACGTAATGGCTCTGAGATGCTCGGAAAGTCAGGCTGCAGGATGTGGAATTGGCGGGGGAATGACAAAATCTGTAATAAAAGTGTGAGGACTGGCCTACGTTCTGCATTTTAACAAGCAGATATGAATTATCCACAATGCCTGGGGAATTGCCAGGGTGGTCCTCAGTTCTTAAAAATCCAACTTATTCCTTCTGCATTTCCCTCATGCTTTTGCCCACCATTGCTTTTCCATCTTTATTGCCAAAGTCAACACAGTGAGGCAGGCAAATAACATTTATTATGATTAAAAGCAGTTGTGACCTCACAGGTAGCCCCCTCCTTTTGTGGTACTGGGGATTGAACTCAAGGGCATTTTACCTCTGAGCTACACACTTCAGCCCTGTTTTATTCTTTATTTTGAAACACAGTATCACTAAATTAGCATGCGCTGACCTTGAACCTGCGATCCTCCTGTCTCAGCTTCCCAAGTGCTGGGATGGTGCTTCTGTGTGGCGCTTCTGTCCGTGCTGTGGCTCAGGACACTGTTTACTGCCTTGTGCCCAGCTTTGGTTTGGGGTTAGGGTCAGATATACAGCTGGCTGTTTGATTTGTAGCTATCGAAATGCCATATACTAAGCACCTACCCACAGATCTTTTTCTCTTTCTTTTTTCTTTCATGGTACTGGGGATTGGACCCAGGGGTGCTCTACCATTGAGCTACATCTTCACTCCTTTCATTTTTTATTTTGAAACAAGGTCTCACAAAGTTGCTGAGGTTGGCCTTGAACATGCAATCCTCCTGTCTTAGCTTCTCAAGTACTGGGATTACAGGTGTGTACCACACACCTGACTAGACCTTCCTCCTTGATGTTCAGAAAGCTGTAAAGTTCATTGAGGATTTAAGAATTCATGTAGATGTAACTCTTCTTTCAAAGTCTTAGTCATAGAAGCTTTAGAGGGGATTTTTGTGGCTAAAACTTGTATTGATTGATATAACAGGGAAATGATAATTTGCAAGTCTTGTTTTGCTAAAATTTAGTTTTGGTTATTTTAGATTATAACTGTGAAGTAACATAAAAACATTATTATAAAGAAATGTTTTTCAAGGAAAACCCTCCTGGGTCTATACTAAATGCATTCATACTTGAGAGTGTTGTTGAGAGTCTTGTACATTTTTGTAGTTGGGGATACAGCTACTATATTTCTGTTTTTGAAGTCCTATGGCTACCATTTTTCATAAGAACCAGAATGAATGTTCTATTCTTACAGTTCAACTTTTTTCCATTTTTATTTATTAATCTCTAGGCATTTTATTCATTTTTTTGTGGTTCTGGGGATGGAACCCAGGGGCATGCTACCTCCTAGCTATACCTCCAGCCCTATTTTATCCTTTTTATTTTGAAACAGGGTCTCACTAAATTGTGGAGGGCCTCACTAAGTTGCTGAGGCTGGCCTTGAACCCGGGATCCTCCTGTCTCAGCCTCCCAAGTACTGGGATTACAGGCCTGTGCCACCATGCCAGGGTATTCTCTAGGTTTTTTATAAATTCTTTCTCTTGGTTTGTTTTCTTAGGTAAAAGTTCAATTTACAAAACTTTAAAGGATCTTTTCTACAAGATGTGTTTGATAAAAATATAGCAAATGGTTATATCTGTGTGAAAAAGTAATGTGGCATCCAAAAACATTACAGTCTTGTTCATAGTATTTTTGGTAATCTAACTAGATTACTTAACTAACTAACTAACTAACTAACTAACTAACTAAACGTATCATCTCCCTCATCCTTATTAATGAAATCGATGAACTCTTTGCCATTTCTTTTTTTTTGGTGGTACTGGGGATTGAACCCAGGGGCATTCTACCTCCAAGCTGTACCCCCAGCCCTATTTTTAATTCTTTATTTTGAAACAGGGTCTCATTGAGTTGTGGAGGGTCTCACTAGGCAGCTGAGGCTGGCCGCAAACCTGTGATCCTCCTGTCTCAGCCTCCAAAGTACTGGGATTACAAGTGTGCGCCACTACACCTGGCTGCTCTTTGCCATTTCAACTTACTCTTTAAAATTTTTGAAAAATTCAAAAGTGCTTACATTATGAAATACATATGTTGTTATCCTGGAAAATTCAGAAAATGCAGAGGAATGTAACAAGAAAATAAAATTATCTCAGGTTGCCTGGGGTGTGCATGCGTGTCCTTGTGTGTACACTTGTCCTTCAGTATCCTCTAAGGGTTGGCTCCATCTCCATCTCCCTCAGATCCCCAAATCCACAGAGGTGCAAGTCCCTTATATCAAATGATGTAGCATTTGCATATAACCTATGAACTAGATCACTTATAATACCCAATATAATGTAAATATTATGTAAATAATTGTTATCCCGTATTCTTTAGGGAATAATGGCAAGGAAAGAAGTATGAATGTATTTAGTATACACTGTTTTTTTTCTTGAATATTTTGATCTGCATTTGGCTGAATCCATGGATGTAGAACACACAGATATGGAGGGCCAACTGTGTGTGTGGACATATATACTGTTAGGTAATGTTCTGGAATGATGAAAATGTTCTCTATTTTTTATGGACCTATGGGTTACATGCATTTATATATTTGTCAAAACTCACAACTATATTTTAAAGATTTATACATTTTAGTTTATAAAATTATGTTGCAATATAATAACAATAAAATGAAAATCATTCTATAATATCAGTGACCAAGGAAAACCATGATTAACAATTTGTATACTTCTAGTCTAATATTTTGGGACCTTATTATATGTAGAGTATTGCAGCCTACCTAAAAAATTATATATCTTGAGCATTTCTGAATGTCATTAAATATGCTTTGAAACATAGCATTTAATAGTGATTGTATATCTATCATCCAAATGCATCATAATTTAATACAGTTAGTTCCCCATTGTTTGATATTTAGGTTTTCAAAATTACGGACTTTGTGAATAAGATTACAAACTAAACTACACAAAACTTTTTCCTCAGCTCTGAACTTTTTTGTCTGTGTCACTTTAATTTTTTTCAGTTCAATTAAATTCAAGAACCTGTGTTTGAGGGGCTCACTCTACATGCTGTGAGCCGTTCTATCCAGGCCCTAAAGGAGCCTGTTGTCACATTGGACAGATAAGTAGATTGAAATTAAGGTCATAGTACAAAGTCATTATATTAGGCGAGTATTTTGTGTCTCAAGAACCATAAATTTTGGCAAAATAAGATTATATTAGCTAGGCATGGTGGCCCAGGCCTGTAATCCCAGTACTTGGGAGGAAGAGACAGGAGGCTTGTAGGTTCGAGGTCAGCCTCAACAACTTGGCGAGATCTTCAGCAACTTAGAGAGACCCTGTTTCAATATAAAAAAATAAAAAGGGCTGGGGGTGTAGCTTGGAGGTAGAATGCCTCTGCCTTCAATCCCCAGTACTAAAAAAACAAATTTCTTGGTATAAAAGAGGAAATATCATAGTTACTATTTATTGAGATTTCTTATGTGGCAGGCACCATGTAAGGTATTTACAGTTGTTATTTCATAGTGGTTATATGAAGTAGATATTGTTTTTAGAACATCAAACAGAACCGGACTATGGACTATCAGGGTTTTACCAGAGAAACAGAGCCAGTAGGAGATACATAGTAAGGGATTTAGTGTAAGGACTTGGCATATGTGGGTGTGGGGCTGGCAAGGCAGGACTGAGATCCACGGGGGAGGTGGCAGGAAGTGCCACCTGGACATGAGTTGAGCTGCTCTTCACTGCTGGAATGACCTCCCAGGAATCCTTAGTTCTGCGTTTCCCAGTCTTGGCAACAGATTGAATCAGACTCACCCAGATAATCCAGGGTAATCTCTGACTTAAACTGTTTAGAGACTTAAATCACATCTACTAAATACCTTTACAGAATAACCTAGATTAGTGTTTAATGGAATAACTGGTAAATATAGACTAGCCAAGTTGAATCACAACTCTCAGACAGAATAGTCTCATGAACCCCTCTCCCCACAACCACTGCCATACACCAATTTTGCCTCGTCCACACGTCCATGTACTTTCTCCCTTCCTGATTTATTTTGAAGCAAATTCTGGTCATCATGTATTTTCAACCTTAAGTATCTAAGTATCTCTGGCCCAGTGTTGTCTAAGAGAATTTTGCATGATTATAGGAAGATGTTCTATCTGTAGTCAGAAGTTTGAGCACTGGGAATGTGACTGGCAAGACAGAGGAACTAATTTTTTACTCTTAATTTTAATTAACTTAAGTAATCATAGGTAGCAAGTGGCTGTGGTATTGAAGACTACAGCTTTAAAAGATAGGCACTCCTTTTTAATTTTTATTTAAAAATTTTTTGTGGTACTGGGGATGGAACCCAGAGGGGATCCTACCTCTGAACTACAACCCCAGCCCTATTTATATTTGTTTATTTATTCATTCATTCATTCATGGGAATTGAACCAGGAGCATTCTTTTTTTTTTTTGGTGGTACTGAGGATGGAACCCAGGGGCACTCTACCTCTGAACTATACCCCCAGCCCTATTCATTTTTTTATTTTGAAACAAGGTCTCAATGAGTTGCTGACAGCCTCACTAAGTTGCTGGGGCTGGTCTCGAATGTGCGATCCTCCTGTTTCAGCCTCCTAAGTACTGGGATTACAAGTATGTGCCACCATGCCGGGCTGAACCAGGGGCATTCTACCTCTGAGCCACATCCTTAGTCCTATTTTTTTATTTGGAAACAGGGTCTCACTAAGTTGATGCCAGCCTCACTGAGTTACTGAGACTGGTTTCAAATCTATGATCCTCTTGTCTCAGACTCCCAAATACTGAGATTACAGGGATGCACCACTGTGCCTGGCTTATATTTTTTATTTTTATTTTTTGCAGTACTGGGGATTGAACCCAGGGACATTCTACCTCTGAGCTATACCCCCAGCCCTATTTTTCATTCTTCATTTTGAAACAGGGTCTCATTAAGTTGCGGAGGGCCTCACTAAATTGCGGAGGCTGGCTGCGAACCTGTGATCCTCCTGTCTCAGCCTCCCAAGTACTGGGATTACAGTGTGTACCACCACACCCGGCTCTGGCTTACTTTTTATTTTGAAACAGGGTCTTGCTAAGTTAGCACACACTGGTCTTAAACCTGTGATCATCTCAGCCTCCCAAGTACTGGAATTAAAGCCCCCCCTTTTTTTAAAGACATACTGGTAAATCTTATTATTATCTAGCTAAAAGTTTAATAGTAATTCCTTAGTATTATAATAGTAAATATTAACATTTCCAGTTGTTTCATAAGCGTAATAAATTGTGTTTTTAAATAATTTGTTTGAATCTGGATATAAATAAGAGCTATACATTCTAATTGGTTGATATGTCTGTTTTCAAAAACAATAGGTTTTCTCTCTTTTTTGCTATTTATTTATTGAAAAAATTAAGTTATTTGTCCTTGCTAGATACTATATCCTAGTCATTTTGTCGATGGTTTGGTGGTGATTTACTGTTTATTAAGCTGCATTCAAAGCCACATCTGACTGCAGAACCTGAGTTCTTAATTTTCCTGAAGTGATGGTGGTGGCGATCGTGGAGACAGGGGTGGTGATGGTGGCGGTGATGGAGTGATAGTGACACTGGTGGTGATGATGAGTGTGGTGGTAGCGGTGGTGATAGTGACATTGGTGATGAAGGTAATGATGGTGACGATGGCAGTGATGATATAGCTAAACTTGAGCACTTGCTGTATGCAGGGCACTCTTTCAGTATTTTACATATATCAACCCATTTCTTTTTCACAATGATCCCTGTGATGTAGATGTTATCTTTCCCATTTTCTAGTTTGTTCAAGTGACTTTCCCAATGTCATACAGCTAGTAAGTTATTAGAATTAAGATTCAAATCCAGGCGGTATGGACCCAGACTCTGAATTCATTCTTTTTAAAAAATAGCTAAATAATTTTATTGTATTTTTGTGGAAAAAAAACTGTAAACCGCCATGGTTAAAGGCCATAATTGGCACCAACCAAATGAGCCACCAACCCATAGCTGCTAACAACATGAGTATTATTGCTCAAAGTCTGAATTCTTAAGCATTGTGCTGCTCTGTTTGCATACTCATTTCCTCATAAACACCTGGGGGAAGAAATTCATTTTTGGCTGCCTCTTAGGAACCTGGACATGTTTGAAATTATGAAGCTAAATCTGACCAAGTTTTCCCAGGGCTGTTTGTAGAATGGAATCAATTAATGCTTCAAAGCACTTGAGAATCCTTACTGTAAAGACTGCTAGTGGAAAGTGTTTACTTGTCTGTAAAGTCAACTGCCTGCTATTCACAGATTCTTATTTGTGTTTCATAAGTCAGTTGCTTTCAAATTGAATCTATTCCTATAGGACAAATTCTGAACATGACACTTTTATTTAAAGTCACATATGCATTATTGAAATCCTCTAAAAAATCTGTTTAGAAACTACTCTGTCCGAAGTATTTTGTGTGGTTCGTAGATTATTTTTCACTTCTGGTTCATGAGAAATTTGTTTGCTGACAAAATTGCCTGCTGAAATGTGCTCTTGGGAGTGAGTGCCTATAAAGCCTGAGTATCTGTGTGCGTGGGGATTTTCCTATTTTATATGCTGATCTACTAACTGAAAGCATCAAAGCGAACCTGCTCTAGGTTGGTGACTGCTCTCCCCTCAAGAACATCCTTTAGATGTGACCTCCTCACTTCCTCGACCCAGGTGGCCATCCCTGCTGGCTCTTGCTTCAGTTCAACATGTCAAGGAAGAATAAATACCTCCAGCTTCAATTTGTTTCACATGTATTGGATTAAGCTGGTAATTAACACTGCACATGGGCAAATTGGCCTGGCTGATAAAAGGGCGGGGGGGGGGGAAATGTGCTTGGTGCTATTGGAACTCCATGAAATGCACCACTGGCCACCCACTGGTCAGGACTGCCTGACACCTCACACCCACACAGTGGATTGTGCTGAGCACAGCTGCTGTGAATGCTTTATAAATGTTATCAGGAGAGACCAGTGATAAGATAAGGCCTATTTCCTATTTCCACAATTCAATGGGAAAAGAGAAAAGGAGAAAGAATAGGGAAAAGGAACAAAGGGAAGGAAGGAAACTGGCAAGCTAGTTGGATATAATGTGTCACGTCCAATAATCATGGTTGTCTTAGCTGGCACATTATGTGTAGTTTCTCTTTGTTACTCAGTATCTCATCTTTCATGAAAATAATTACTTATTAACTTTTTTAAAAAGTAAAACTTTAGTTTTTAGGTTAAATATCTTCCAAGATATTCCTTTTTTCTTGGGGGGGGTACCAGGGATTGAACCCAGGGGCATTCTGCCTCTGAGCTACACCCCCAGGCCTTTTTATGTTTTATTTTGAGTAGGGTCTCACTAAGTTGCTGAGGCTGGCCTCAAACCTGCAATCATCCTGTCTCAGCCTCTCAAGTACTAGGATTACAGGCATATGCCACTGTGCCCAGCTCCAAGATACTCTTTGACAGAGTTTTATGGTTTCTTAATTACCTAGTGTTTCATGAATTACCTTGATCCAGTCTATAGGCTGAAATAGTTTTATTTGGCTTTACATATGGATATTTGAAGGACTTTTCTCACTTTCGATTTGTTCTCTTAATACTGTTGTACTGTCTTCACATAAACTAAGATTATATCCAGAGTTTTCAATTACTGTGCAAAAAAGTTGTTTATTTATTTATTTTTGTATACAGGGCTCTAAATAGTGTCTAGTTTTTCAAGCCATGTAATTAAGGGTGACCAAGGTAGCTTTTAACATTTAAAATCAATTCCTTTTGGGAATGTTGGCTGTTAGCCATAAACAAAGATGTTTTTAATGATTTACCTGCCTCACTCATTTGTGAAGTTATGAAATTGGTATTGGGGAAATCTTATTGTGATATCTTAGTTGACAGTTAAAGTATCAGATACTTTAAAGCCACATTTGATGACCTTTGCTATTAACCTTTGGACCAACAATGCCAATACATATGTGAATACAGAGGCATGCTTGTGCATGTGTGCTTGTATGTGCGCATGCACACACACACACAGACAACACACACACAATGCATTTATGGAAACTTATTCACTGAAGAATTAAGTGTGAGCGAAGTAAGTTGCATTTGTATCAGTTTCAAGTAGTAAGTTCAGTACATTATAATTGAATACAATGAATTATATGTAGGATTTTGGGAACTTGATGAGGATTCACTCAACACTTAGGGTGCATGTCAAATACCCAATCGAAACAGATTCAATTAAAATTTACCAAGCACTGTATGTACCAGGCTCAGGGACAGTGAGCTAAAACAGTCCTGGTTTCCATGAAGGTTACATTTGGGTGGGAGGAGACAAAATAAACAGTGAAAAGATTAATATGATAAATGTTAAGAAAAACAAAGTAGGGTGAAGGGCATGGGAGTGATGGGGTGGAGGGAGGATTGTTATTTTGGAGTGGAGGTTGGTGCAAGCCTTTCTAATAAGGTAACATTGGAACAGAAACCTGAATGAAGTAAGACTACTTGATGGCGGGAAGGAAGAATCCCTGCCTCAAGAATAGTAGGTATAAAGGCCCTGGGGGATGTATAAATGGATACTTATGTATAAACAGTACTTATTAGGGCTCAGTGAATGTTTTGGGTTTGCTGTCTAAATTAAATCTTTATCCAGGGACTAGATACAGGAGTAAGGTATAGCACCATTTTAAATTGATCATTTGTAAATAAATTTTATATTGCAAAATAAAACTGAGAGGAACACTTGTAGTTACTTCAGAACTAGTGTGGGTAAAGATAATGCTTTATAAATCCGTACCATGTATAATATATCAATTTACAGAGCAGGGGTCTGTTTTCATTACCATTTAATATTTATATGAGAACTAGAAAATCTTTTCTTATTGAATAAAGCCATCTGAGACTTCCTAGCTTTCTCAAAGTGGTGGCCAGAGAGGGTGTTGGAGAGCCAGGTGAGAGGTGTTATGACAACTACAGGAGGGATCATAGTTAAATGCTATGGCAGGCTGGGTGTGATGGTGCACACCTGTAATCCCAGTACTTGGGACTTGGGAGGCTGAGACAGGAGGATTACAGGTATGAGGCCAGCCTCAGCAACTTTGTGAGACCCTGTTTCAAAATAAAAAATAAAAAGGGCTGGAGGTGTAGCTCAGAGGTAGGACACACTTGGGTTCAACCCCCCTCCCCCCTCCCCCATAGTATTATGGCAGTGGCTCCCAAAGTGTGGCTCCTGGACCTGCAGCGCCCACATCACCAGGAACTTGTTGAATACCCATTCTTGGCCCACTCCAGACCAACGGAATAGAGATCTCTGGGAGTAGGGCCAGCAGTCTGTTTTAAGAAGGCTGTCAGCTGATTCTGATGCACCCTACTGTTTGAGAACCACTGAACTACAGAGAGGCTACATTAGCTGAGGGTCAGACATTCCCTTTGAGGCTCCTGACTGGGCAGTTCTTCATTTCCATCAATCGCTCCCTCATCCTGTGTATTCTTGCTGCTGTGGGGACCTTTGCTGGATGTGCTGAGTCGGCAGGCCTGGCCTCCTGGGTTTTCTCCTGCTGCTGTGAGCACAGAGGGCCGTGGGCCCTAAGGGGAGCTCTAGGTGCTGCTCCAGCCTCCTCCTCTTAATCAGCTGGGTGAGGCGACACGAGGGGTGAACTAGGCAAGGTCCTAGTTTTCTCAAATGTAAAACGCAGAGAATGAGTCTTGCTAATCATTAAAGGCTTTCTTTCATCAGATCTAATGTTATTCTATTTGTTAAATCGTTAATCTTTATATGTTAAATCTTTAAAATTCACAAATATGCTTAAATACATTGATATGTTACCCTGTTGTTAGCCACTCAGAATTATGTGTGCTATCTGTAGTAACCAAAACTTTGAATCCCCAGTGTACACTTTTGTCCCATAACAATGGAGCCAAGTTATTTATGGGGGACAGTGCTGTCTGGCATTGACTGACCTCGCCAAGGGGCTGGCCACCTTCATTTTAAACCTGTCAGTGGTGCGGTAACCAGCCCTGATGCAGGACTCGTGTTTATGGTTTGATGGCTAGACTCTCACCCTTCGACTTAGGAACACAGCCACATCCGAAATGTTCCTGTTGAGTGACCCCTCCTTTCTCCACTGGAGTCTAAACTCAGTCACAGGCCTGTTGATTTGTCCTTCCTGCATCTCCTGCATTTTCTTCCTCCTTCCTCCTCTCTCCCCTGTCCTGGCACTCTCGTTCACTTAGCAAATGTTTTCTGAGTGCTAGGAAATGCCTACAGTGGTCTGCAGGAGGCTGAGCTGACAGTCAGGCATTGGCAAACCTTTACTGTAAGGAGGAGGCAGTAAATATTTTAGGCTTGGCAAGCCATACAGTTTCTGTTGCAACTATTTGACTCTGCTTTGACAATATGTAAAACAATGGTGTAGCTGTGTTCCAGGAAAAGTGTAGGCAGTGAGCCAGATTTGGCCCCTGCACCGTAGTTTGCCAACTCTGCCATAGAGGGCGAGGCAGGCCATACACAGGTACCCAGCCGATGTTTGTATGTCAAATAGCCATAAATGCAGTGAAGAAATAAGCCCGTGTGAAGGATGATGAGGCTGGTGTGTATGTGTGCATGCGTGTGGGTGTGTATATGTGCGTGTTTGTGTGTGTGTGTGTGGGGGGGGTTCTTTTGTGCCTCAGCTGATAGAGGAAGCGTGCCTGTTCTGGAGAAAACAGAAACACACCATGGGACCTGTAGCGCCTTGAAGAGCCTTCCTGGCGAGGGAACCAGGTGCTGTGACCAGGCACGGCCATGTTGGGCTTGCTCAGGGAACAGCAAGGAGGCCAGACCGGCTGTGGGGAGCCGGGCAGAGCAGGCAGGCAGTCTGAGGTGGTGCCAACAAAGGGTTGGTAGGAGTTCACCAGACTGGGAGGAAGCGCATACCGGAGAGGGAGTAGCCCGCTGGAGGGGTGGGGAGGAGACAGGCCTGGGGAAGGAAGGGGCTTGGCCTGGCTGGAGAACGGATCAGAGGGGATCTCCTGGCAGATTTTTAGGGAGAGGAACATTGTGTGCTTGTGTTTTAGGAAAGGCTACAGATGTCATATGAGGGTGTGGGCGGGTGGAAAGATAAGGCCTGACCTGAGGCCAGGGATGTGGCTTCCCACCCCACCAAGTGGAGTCCTCTTGTCTTTCCACAGCCTGTGACTGCCTGCTCCCCACCTGCACTTCAAGGAATGGCCTACGGGCTGCCCGCCCTGATCACCCAGTTAGGACGATCCATCTCTACTCCCAGTTTTCCCAGCTCCTTCTTCGTGGCACCTCTCTTCCAATATGGGTCAGACAGGGCCCATTGTCCAACATGCTCGTAACACTTCCTGTGCATTGCAGAAGTCTTGAGAGCAAGGGATCCTTCACTCTTAGTGGGGTCTTAGTACTTACCATAGTAGGGAATATGAACTCAGGTTCACTGTCCCACCACCTACTGTGTGACCTTGGTGAAGTGACTTTGCTTCTCCAAGCCTCCATTTTCTTATCTGTGGAAGGAGATGGGCACATTAACCAGCCTCACGGGGCTCTTGTGATGGCTGACATGTTCCTGGAAGCAGTTCAGATAGAGCCTGCATGTTTTAAGTATTCAGTAAGTGTTAGCTGTTATTAGTAGCATTGCTATTACAACAGAGATTAACACAGTGCCTGGCATATAGTAGATGCTCAACAAACATTGCTTGACAAAGGAAATGTGGTACAGATAGGTTTTACTGTAGACAGATGCACACCAGCCTGAACTGTGGCAAAGCTGATTGTAACATATGCATTTGGACTCTAAAGAATCGATTTGTGGAATTTTAGAGAAATTTATACATAGATATCTTAGAAAGATTTTAATTACAAAGGAAAAGCTGGTAAAATGTCATTTAGATGTGAGTAAAACATCTCAGTACACATGCATTTACTAATACTTATGAAAAATGTTTTGGTATCTTACAAAATTTGCACATGACAGGGTCAAAAGATAAACACTGAAGAATCACAATGAATGCCACAATGCCTCTTGCTCCTAGAGCTGGCTGCATTGTTCAGGCTCTCCATGGCCCTGTAAGATAACTACAGACAAGTGGTATTTGTTGTCTTTTGAACAATGTATGTGAACCGACTCTAAAAGGAAGACCTCTAATGAAAAGATGTTTTTGCTGTTGAGATCAAAAATCATTTTTAGACATGACCTTGAGAAATTGATCCCAGATACCTCTAGGATACCACCTACTCATTATTCCTGCAACTAAAACCACTTCCTTTGTAACTTTCCAACCTTTGCTAATGGGAGGCTGTGTTCTTGGTACTTCAATGTCCTAGCTGCCAAGCCTTTGCACATCATGGTCATCTCGTTTCTGTACTTTTTGCATCCCACATCCTGTCTAGCTTTCTGATCTTACATTGGATCAATTCAGTGGTAACCCCAATCTTAGGGCCCCACCTAACCGCAAGGGGATCCAGAAGTGGTATCCTACCACTAGAATATTTGGAGAATAGCTTTAATGGCCACCGCAGTTTGTTTACATATATACATATACACATGGACACACACACACACACACACACACACATATAAATAAAGAGCATCACACTTTGGAGCATTTTATTTGTTTTTTTGGTGAGGGGAGTGGGAGGGATGAAGAAATCAGCCTTCACTCCTGGAAAATTGTAAAGAAGGTGCTGCAGGCCTCATATCTCACCCTACAATTCAACTCACCTGTCAAGTGACATGCACAGAAACCAGGAAAGGCCAAGGAGAACACCTCACTCCACCCAACCCCAAACGGCCCACTTTGGAGCTTTTTGACATGAATTTTTAGTCCCACTTGACAACCATGCCCTTCAGGTTATATTTTGGTTTCTTAACTTCTTAGAACATTACTATTGTTGAGAAAATTCTAGCTCACACTCTATTTTTGCTAGGATTATGCAGGGGTTGTCACTACCCCAGCCCCACCTACCTTTGGTCTTAAAACGAACTTAATCTTTGTTGTTTCAAATTTGCCATGGTTCCTTGAACTACTAATATTTGTAGAAGTACTCGAACTTTTTTCTTATATTCCTTGCTTCCTTTGATTGTGTAAATCTGATCAGATTTCTAAATTGAAGTGGCAGATGATATTTTCTGCATGTAGATATCCATTAGTTTTACGTTTTTCTGTGAAAACATGGTGGAACAAAGGCTGATTTCTTTATGCCCCCCTCCCCCAATTATGGTAGATGGCACCAATTGCAAGGTGTAAAGGTTTCTGACTATTGAAGGAGGGTCCGTAACACTGAGTGGTGAGTTCGGTGCTCAGGTGGATTCAGATTTGTGCAGGTGCCTTGGTTTTAGGCTTTCAGTGACTGAAATCTCCCCTGCCCTCAGCACTGTGGCCAAGCCTTGGCTGTGTCTTCAGGAGGCGCCCCGTGTCCAGGCTCCTTCATGCCCCATCAGTGTGAAACCTTGTCTCCTTTACTCTGACAGAGCGGGATGCTTGGACCACATTAGCTTCATGGAAACAAAAATGACTCAGTGGGGGCGGGGTGAGATTGTATCCCAGTCAAGGCCAGCATTTGGTGAAACTTTTCCTAAAGTTGTTTTCTCTGCAGAAGTTTAATGCCTGGCTCTGCCCATCAGGACGTCTGGAATACACAGCTCTCTCTCGTTTTCTTACACTCACTATTGATGATGATGAGGCCTTTCGGTGACCCGAAGTGGGTGCTGAGCAAGCGGTTCTGTAGGCTCACAGGGGAAATTGATGGGAGCAACATTGAGTGGAGCGCAGAATAATTCGATGCGATATCCCTCCTGGCTAATCAGAGGCCTGGCAGACAGCCGGGTTGCCAGAGAAGCATTTATGCAGAAAGAGAGCAGGTGACATGTGTCTTGGAAAGTGGCATCAGATCTGCTGTCAATGTGTAGCCGTGGGGGTGGGGATTGAGGCTCATGCAGTGTGGAAGTGGAGGAGAGTGTGGGGAGAGAAAAGAGGACCAGAGAGCTGAGCAGTTTCGGGGAGACACCTTCTCTCCTCCTGGCCAGGCTGGCAGTTCTGAGAATAGGGGTTATAAACACAGCATCCCGGATGTCTCTGCTTTGTCTGTCAATGTGTGTGTTTGTTTAATATTCATCTACACACCGTCTCCGGGGGCTTGGTGTCACAACCATTATCCTTCTGTTATCCTTCCGTTGTGGGCTGTCTGCAGCTTCCCGTGGAGACCAGCAGTGTGTCTCCTTAATTGGCTGGTAGGGTCAGCAGCATTGACACGCAGGTTCCTGCCGGCTTCCCTTCCCCCTCTCAACATCTCTTCTCTCCCCCACCCCCAATATATCTCCAGGAGGACAGGGCCCTGCCCAGCAGAACCAGGAGGAATTAGGAGTCTGGCTAAGAAATGAAACCTGCTCAGGTTTTCAGCTAGAAGCTCACCCCCAAACTGTGACGTCTCTACGTTAACTGATGGAGAAAAAAAAATTAGTCCTGCAGTAGGGAGAGATTGGCCAGCTGCGTGGCTACTAATGCTTTCAGTACTCTTAACATTTACAGGTATTGGGGACCAGATGGTATCTTAAAAAGCACGAGTTATGCTTAAAAATCAATGCCCCCCTTTCTCTGTTTTCCCTCTATCCCATGCTGTGTGTGATCTGTGTCTGAAGAACCGCTCTCCAAACCTGGGACTCTGATCTCTTGGTGGTAGCTTATGTTGCTTTCAAAACAGAGGAAGAAAGCCTTTTACCACCCAGCAGTTGCCACAAAGTGCAGAAGCAGCGCCACAAAAACAATAATGTGCTTTTTGGAAAATATGGTAGATTTTTTTTTAGAAACCATGGTTCTATCATATGGGTGCATATTTTGACTTGCTAATTTTAATTGTATTGTTGGTATCATCTGTTATCCTGAGACCTATCAGTAGGGCATAAAATATAACTTGTCAGTTGAAGATAAGGTTTAGGAAAGAAAGAATGCACAAAGGAAGAGGGAAAAGAAAGAAAATCAGGGATAAAAAAAGAAGCGTGTCCAGTTTGGGGAGTGGAAAAGGCACTTCGGAGAGGGTGTAGGGTATCATTCAGGAACATTAGTGCCACACATCTCTCTTTACCCAGAGTTAAATTATGGTCTTTTAAAAATAAAAACCGACAGGCGGTTATTTCATGGTGGGCCTTTTCACACTCTGCAATGCCACTAACAGTGACACAGGCAGTGACTAGACAAAAGGGGGAGTCAGGGTTCAGGGTGGTCCTCAGGCTGGATAATGACTTCAAATAACGGAGAGCACTGCCCCACCTGACTGTATTTCAGCAAGAATGGCTAAATAGGAGAAAGTAGAATAAGGACAGGACAAGATACTTTGGACTAGAGAACTAGATTCAGAGATGTTTACTCCTCTCACTATTCTTGTTAAGATTCCGGATGGGAGTGTCAGAGCAGAGCTGTGGGGGGTGTAGGAACCACCTCCTGGGGATAGAGGCAGAGGGGAAAATAGCCCTGCTTCCTTGGTGGTCCCCTCTGTTCCCTGTTCATCTGGTTTGAGGAGCGCTGCTTGGTGCTGGTCCTGTTTCATAAGGAGACGTGACTTTTTGGTTCTCACCCCTGGCTGCCCTTGGCAGTCACCAGGTCATCACAGGGTGGGAAGTGCTCATGTGCTCCCAGAGAGTGCAGCCTGTGGGAGCCGTGGCCTGCGTGTCCCCTGCTGGGTTGGCGGCTACCTGGCTGATGCCACCCATGCTGGTCCAAGGCCTGGTAGTTGCTTGCTCCTGGGGTCCCAGGCCCCTTGCCTCCTAACCTCACCAGCTGCATTCTGAGGGTTTGAAGCCCTGTTGATGCAGTGTGAGGGCATGGGCCAAAGACTTGGCTCAGTCACTCCCAGTGCAGCAGCAGTACCTGGAAGGCCCCACTTGGTGGTCCTAGCCTGGTATCTTCAGCCACTCTGGCCTCAGATTTCTAGAATATCTATGGTTCAGATGGCAGGAAATGCTACCCAGGGTCCCAGTGAGAAGCAGGGCATGCCAGCCCTCTGGAACCCCAGGGTTTCTTGACTTCTCCTGTGCTGGGGGATGCCTGCCATTCTAACCACAAAACATACATGAAGTGAAGTTTAACTTTCTCTTTGGGGCCATTAATCTGTGGATACAGGATCAACTCGTCTCCATTGGTTTATGTGAAAACCCAGCAGATCTCAGTAGGTGCTTGTGTGTGTATGGTGGTGATGGTGGTGGTGGTGATGAAAGTAATGTTTTTGAGCAATGGAAGGCATCCGTTGGAGACTAGGTTCTAGGCCTGTATTACATCTACAACAAACCTTTGAGGGAGGTGGGCATGGAGGGTTAAGGAATTTTTCCAAGCTCACATGAATTTTAAGTCATGGGGAGCTAGAATTTAAACTTGGGTTTGCTTGAGACAGTGCATGGCTTCTCTACCATGTGGTTTAAGGATTTGTAAGAATAGTAAGGAAGTTCCTTAGCATGTTGAAATGACATGTTAGCATGACTTCCCATCCTTAAATAGTATATTGACCTAACCAAAATGCACAAGGTCAGGATTCAAAATAGTACAGAAGTTTATAGGATAAAAAGTGAAGGCCCCCACTCTATCCACACCCCATCCTGCTAACTGTTCTCTTCAAAGCTGATTACTATTGATTATCTTCTGAATTGATATAAAAGTATACTTATGTTAATATATATTGGTACAAAGACCCCAAAATATTGTCCTCTTTTATTTATTTATTTATTTTTTTGCGGTATCGGGGATTGAAGCCAAACAGGGTCTAAGTTGCGGAGGGCCTCACTAAGTAGCTGAGGCTGGCTGCGAACCCGGATCCTCTGGTCTCAGCCTCCCAACTACTGGGATTACAAGTGTGTGCCACTACACCTGGCTGTGCTTTATGCTTTTAAAGAGAGCTTCCAGGTATGTTTTATTTGATCTTCCAGGCCAGCCTGTGATGTGGGTTGGGCAGGTGTTTTTAATTTGTTTTGCAAAAAGGGACACTGAGTTTGAAGGGGGTTCGGCAGACTTTCTGAAGGTCACATAACCTTGCCTAGACCTGTGAGGATGCCCCCCCCACTATGACTGGTAGCCTCTGGGTCACCGACCTCAGGAGGGTCCTGTTACCTTCAGCCAAGGTGGAGTGGGATGCTGAGAGTGCTTTTCTCGTGGTGGGATAGGTTTACTCACACCCACCCACCCACACTCTCTTGTCCTGTAGGCAGTGACATGGATTTGATTTGTGGTCCTTGGGATCAGAGATGTATTGTGGGGCCACTGAACAGATAAAATCAGAAAGAGGGAGTGTGGGGCAGTTGAGCAGTGAACTGAGCAGTGAACCAGAAGGTAGGAAGTGTGGGTTCTCAGCACCTCCATTGTCGAAAATGATGACTTGGTCTCAGATGCCCTCTGGGGTTGCAGATGAAGATTTAAGGCTAGAGAGAATAGTGGCAGTTCCAGTTCACCCAGCTAGTTAACAGCAGAGCCAGGAGTAAATAAAGGAGGGTTTGTAGTAAGAGAACTAGTGATCAGGGCTAGTGCCATCCTTTTTCTAACGTAGGCAGATGGCTATACCTTCCCTTCCCATCCTTCCCTTCCCTTCCCTTCCCTTCCCTTCCCGTCCCGTCCCTTCCCTTCCCTTCCCTTCCCTTCCCTTCCCTTCCCTTCCCTTCCCTTCCCTTCCTTTCCCTTCCTTTCCCTTCCTTTCCCTTCCTTTCCCTTCCTTTCCCTTCCTTTCCCTTCCTTTCCCTTCCCTTCCCTTCCCTTCCCTTCCCTTCCCTTCCCTTCCCTTCCCCCCTACCTTCCCTTCTCCCTCCCTCCCTCCCTCCCTTTTGTGGTACTGGGGATTGAACTCAGGGGCATTCGACCTCGAACTACACCCCCAGACCTATTTTATTTTATTTATTTATTTTTGCAGTACTGGGGATTGAACCCAGGGGCATTCTACCTTGTAGCTATACTCTCAGTCCTGTTTTTTATTCTTTATTTTGAAACAGGGTCTCACTAAGTTGCAAAGGGCCTCACGGAGTAGCTGATGCTGGTCACGGAACCTGCTATTCTCTTGTCTCAGCCTCCCAAGTACTGGGATTACAAGCATGCACCACCATGCCCGGCTTTTTTTTTTTTTTTTTTTTTTTTGAAACAGGGTCTCACTAAGTTGCAGAGGGCCTTGCTAAGTTGCTGAGGCTGGCCATGAACCTTTGATCCTGTCTCAGTCTCCCAAGTACTGGGATTACATGCGTGTGTTTGGGGTCATTGGGCTAGTAGCTTCTAAGTTCTCGTATGTTCAAAATGCTCTTGTTTGTCCTGACAGGTGAATTGCATCTTGGCTAGGAATTTCCTCTTAGTAGTCATTGTTTAATTAGTGTGCTCATTCCAGTGTTACAGTTGAGAAATCTGATGCAAATCTAATTCTTTTTCCTCTATAAATCTTCTGTTCAATTTGACTAACTATATAATTTCCTTTTAATCTTTAGTCTGTCTGCTGACTCCCTGAAAGGACTTCAGGATAGCCTATAGATAAAGCAAAGCCAAGCTTATTGCTTACAGCAATAAAAAATAAAACTTATTGCCTACAGTGAGCATTTTGGAGGATGGAGGGCAAACATGGGGACTATATGGGGACTTTTAGTGTGTGGTATAAGACAGGCTGTTCAGTGCAGGGGCATGCAATCAAAGTTTTGGATAAAATAATTTAAGATTTGTGAGGCTGAATAAGGAATATTTGATAAGAAGTAAGTCAGTTGAATTTATTCAGAAAAATAGGGTTCTTTAGAATGCTCTGAAACAGGATGTTATTTGTAATTTCATATTCCTGGGTAAGTTTCCTGAAATAGTAAAGTTATATTACTGTAAACAGTCAAGTAGTAAAGTCATGTAATGCAGAGAGTAAGATGCATGGTTGCAGATGATTGGGTTCTCCCTTTAAATATTTTACCAAGCCTAGGCATGTGTCCTTTTTCCTCATTAATGTTGCTTGAGTGTGCTAGGAGCCCTTTTAGTCTAGAAAATTATTCCTCCTTTCAGCTCAGAAAGGTTTCTTTTGTTATACTCTCTCCCTCCCTCCCCTTCCAATCGTGTCTTCATTTGTTACTGTTTCTCCTCCAGGAAGCGTGTTCTATCTTCTGTTTATGTCCTCTATGTCTCTCATATTTTTACTTATGATGTCTGTTTGATCTTTCAGAACTGAATGGGTTCCTAGTGGTGACTATGACCTTTTTCATTTTGCTATTAAAATTTTAATTTCAGAATTCAAGAGGGGTGTGTGTGTGTGTGTGTCTATGCGTGCGCGCGCGTGTGTGTGTGTTTTGTGGGTATAAGCCGTCAAATTGGGACCTGTCAGTTGAGGTATGGGGAGGAGGCTACTTGGTTTTCATGAGCAGTTTAGCTCACCTTTGCAGTGACCTTTGAAGTGGGCTGGGGTCAGTAGCATTAGACATCTCCTCCAGTGACCACCCACATTCATTTAGAAGGCAATCAGTATTATTTACAGGTATTAATTTGATATAGTAGTTGGTTCTAGCCAACTGAGATTTCCGGCCAGGCCACTTTAGGGAACCTTTTTTTTGTGTGTGTGTGGTACTAGGAATTGAACCCAGGGACGTTCTACCTCTGAGCTACACCCCCTACCCCAATTTTATTTTTTGTTTTGAAAAAGAGTCTCACTAAGTTACTAGGCTGTCCTGGAACGTACAAGCCTCCTGTCTCAGCCTCCCAAGTACTGGGATAAAAGGCGTGCGCCACCATGCCCAGCCACTTTAGGGAACTTTAAAGTCTGTGGTTCATCCGAGTGGGCTCTTTGGCTCTGGCAGGAGTTTTGAGTGTCCTCCGAAGGGGCTCCGTGAGCTCCAACCTCAGATCAGACTCCAGCTCTCCCGACAGCGCGAGCGCGCAGGTTCTGTGCCAGGCAGTCTGGCGGTCTGTGTGCTCTTGGCAAAGTTACTAGCCTTTGGTTTCCAATTGTCCCCACCTCCTTCCCTTTCCTCCTCTCAATGAGGCCTTCTGATGATGCCAGTGCTGGCCCCAAACTCCTGGGCTCAAGAATTCCTCCTGCCTCAGCCTCTTAAGTCACTGAGACTATAGGTGTGTGTTACCGTGCCTGGCTTATCTCTTTTCTTTTTTTTTTTTTTGTGTGGTACCGGCGATTGAACCCAGGGGCGATCTACTTCTGAGCTGCACCCCGGCCCTATTTATTATCCTTTATTTTGAAACCAGGTCTCACGAAGTTGCAGAGGGCCTCACTAAGTAGCTGAGGCTGGCCGCGAACCCAGATCCTCCGGTCTCTGCCTCTCAAGTACTGGGATTACAAGCTTGCGCCACCACGCCCGGCGTGGCTTATCTCTTTTCTAAAACGTGGAAAACAATCCCTATTTCTTTGAGTTGATATGAGGATTAAGTGAGTTTCACATTTATGAAAACTCATGTTGTCCCCAGAACGGTGTCCAGCATGAGGGAAGCACTCGGGAAGTATTATTGGCTCTAGTTGTTATTATCTCCAACTCACAGGGTTGCTGTGAGGATTAAATGAGTTGGTATGTGTAAAGCAGTAACATGTGCTCCAAAAGTTAGTGTTGCTGATTTTATTGTCGTATGTGATTATGCATTATGTGATTTTGAACTATTATAACATAAAAATATTAATAAAGCCCCACTTTATCTTTTAAGTTTGGAATTTCCCCCAAATTAAATAATCACATAATTTTAAAGTTGGGAGACTGAGTGGACTGTAAACAGTTTTTATGCTACCGCCACCTCACGGGGCTGCTTTAGCTGGCAAAACGAACTACCCACCCTCTGTAGTTAGTGTAGGCTAAACACCCCTGTGCGCTGGAACTTCTGCAGCAAAGTTTAGCAACTACTATGCTATTATTTTAACATTTGCTATTATATTTTTAAAAGTCTGTTTTCTTTGGGAAAAATAGTCTCCAAGTAGTCCTTTGGTCGTAGTATATTTGAGCCAATGCTGAAATGTGCCCCAAATCAGTAACTCAAAGCAGAAGTTTGATGTTATAAACATTATTAAAATAGCTGAACAACTGCTGTGGTAAGCTATGCTGTTAATTTAGGAAAGAACATGTTGCCAAATAATATAGATAACAATGCAGTACTGTTTTCATAAAATAGAAGCAGCAAGGCGATGATAGATTTGTGTACCCTAAGAGAGCATGCCCCTGTCTTCTGTTATTCCTGTGGGGGAATGAGTTTTAGATTATAAAATGCTGTAAGGAACATGTCTTTTGCCCCAAGTACTCATCCCTAGTCCTTGTGTTACTGCAGAGAAGGTGGGGAGGAAAGCAGACCGGGAGCGTGCCCTATGGGAGTCATTTGCTGGTGGCCTTTTCTCTCCCAGCTGGTTTCTAGCTTCCCAGTGCCCATCCATCTTCCTGCCCAGTATGGGAACATCTCCTTCTTGTTGGTTCTGATTCCTCTGGTCATGTTGTCTCTTCTGTGATCCCAAGCTTTCTGAACTCTTCATCTAGTACTTTGACATAAACTAACTCGTAATTACAAGTTTCCTAAACATCTGTCTTGGTACCAGGCAAGACTGTAAATATCCTGGAGTCTCTATGATCTGAAGTCCCCATGACCCTTTCTTTCAAAGCCTGTCAGGAAGGTCACTTACTTTACCTCCTCAGTCAGCATTTTCTGTGGGTGCCACTCTGATGCCTGCGTGGGATGGGCAGGTGACTTAAAGCAGTGAAATAGCAGGGTGGGGGACCACAGTGTGTGGAGGGGACTGTAACCTGGAAAGCACATTCCCACACAGCAGGGAAGCTGCAGGAATGCCCCTGCTGGTTTTGGCCACCTGCTTCAAACTGCTGAAGAGGCAGAGGTAACGTTCCCTGACATCCCCATTGCTCTGCGGGCTACTGAATGAAACATGGACTTCCATTTGTGACCTCTGTCCAAAATATATCAATGGAAATGAAGATTGAGAATGTGCCCTCCATCGTCTATACTCAAGGGCCCTGGGCTCAGCTGTCTCCTTCAGCCTCACAGCCTCTGCGGCTCTTCTCTCTCTGCCAGATGACCTAACCTCCCAGAAGGAAAACAGGCCCTAAGAGGAGAACATAAGCCAACCCTGCTCCAATACCACTTCGGTTTTAAAGAATTACTCTGTTAACATTTAAAAAGAGCAAGAATAGTTATAAATATTGAAATGCTTTAGGGAAATGTTTCATGGGTCACTTTGGGGGAAAAAAGTTAAGGGGGAGATGTTAAAATGTATCATTAAATCTATCCTTTCATTGGAATCCTATATTATGTTGTAGGATATTAATAGAGATGACTGATATATGGGAGTTTCACAACCTTCTCCTCCCACTTTCCCTGCTCAGCGTCCTCCCCTCACTGATCTCTAAAGACAGGACAAAAGGACTGAGAGTCAGGTATGGGTGGGACGATGGAAGAGACCATGGGAACAATATGTAGATTATAAAATGGGCCTGTAATCCCAGCACTTGGGAGGCTGAGACAGGAGAATTGCAGGTTTGAGGACAGCCTCATCAACTTAGTGAGGCCCTGTTTCAAAATTTAAGAATAAATAACCGGGCACAGTGCCGCATGTCTGTACTTGGGAGGCTGAGACAGGAAGATCCGGGTTTGGGCCAGCCGCTGCAACTTTGTGAGGCCCTCCGCAACTTAGTGAGACCCTGTTTCAAAATAAAAAATAAAAAAGGACTGGGGGTATAGCTCGGAGGTAGAATACCCCTGGGCTCAATCTCCAGTACCACAATAAATATATAAACAAACAAACAAATAAATAAATGAATAAAAAGGGCTGGGAGCTGGATGTAGTGGTACATGCCTATAATCCTAGCACTTAGGAGGCTGAGACAGGAGGATCACAGGTTTGAGATCAGCCTCAGCAATTTAGCAAGACCCTTAGCAAATTAGAGAGACCATGTATCAAAATAAGAAAAAAAGGGTTGGGAGTGTATCTCGGAGGTAGAATGCCCCTAGGTTCAATCTCCCATGTGTACGTGCACATACATGAAAGATGCAGGGCCACCAAGAGAGTTTTATTGGATGAAAGAGTGAGCAAGGCCTGGAACTATTGAGGTGCCTCAAATAAGAAAGATTAAGAGATTTTATCTTGAAATAATTTCAGTCTTACAGAAGAACTGTAGGAGCAATATAAAACACTATATACCCTTTACCCATAGATGCAATTGTTAATATTTTATCACATAATCTTTATTTTCTCTCTCTTACTGAAACATTTGTAAGTTGGAAACATGAGATTTGCTACCCTCAATGCTTTAGTGCATATGATCCACAAAGAAAGACCACCCCCCACACAACAGGATATAACTCTGGCACAGCTATCAATATTAGGAAATTAGTTACAATATAGCTGTCTAATCCATAGATCCAATGCAAATTTGTCAGTTGTCTCATATTGTCCTTTAGATCAAAATAATCCAATCCAGTATTATTCATTGTACTTTCTTATCATGTTTTTTAAGGCTCCTTCAACCTAGAACAGTACTCAGTACTTTTATGACCTTAATTTTTGTGTGTGTGGTACTGGGAATTGAACCCAGGGGCATTCTACCTCTGAGCTACACCCCAACCCTATTTTTATTCTTAATTTTGAAACAGGGTCTCACTAAGTTGCAGACGACCTCACTAAGTTGCTGAGGCTGGCCGCGAACCTGCGATCCTCCTGCTTTAGCCTCCCAAGCACTGGGATTGCAAGCGTGCACCACCACACATGGCTAACCTTATTATTTTTGCAGAGTCTAGGCCAGGTATTTTATACACTCAATTTGGGCTTGTCTGATGCTTCCTTATTATTAAATTTAGGTTATGTATTTTTGACAGGAAAAAATTACAAGTGGTACTGTATTTTTTGTTGTTGTTTTGCATACTTTCAGGTGGTTCATGTCAATTTATCTTACTATCGGTGAAATTAACTTTGCTAATTTGTTTAAGGTAGACATGGCCACGTTTTTCCACTGTAAGGTTTCTCTCTTATCCTTTGCAGTTAATATTTTGTGGGTAGATATTTTGAGACCTTGTGGATTAATCCCATTCCTTGAGGACTCTGTCTTTAATCTACTTATTGTTAGCATCCACTGATGATTCTTAACTGAATCAATTATAACTACGATGGTAGTTTTCTAATTTAATTCTTCCTTCTACATTTATTAGTTGGCATATAATGTAAGCAAGCTTTCTTTTCCCTATTTATTAATGCATGTATTTATCTTCACCTGAACTAATGCACACCCGTCAAGGGGCTACAATCTGATATTATTGATTATTTTTATGCTCAAATTGTCACAGATTTGACCAGCGGGAGTCCCTTCAAGTGGTCTTTGGAAATGGCTCATCATTGTTGGATTGCTTCTTTCCTTTTGGGTGCAATTAAGTTTTTTTCAGATCTTGTGCTTTTCTGTTCCGGCCTTGGAATCAGTCTATTTTCCAAGGAGTGAAGAGTAGTATTCAGAAGCCCCAGATCTGGGCACTAGGTACATTCACTGCTCTTCAGGTGTTATTGCTCCCATTCCTTCCCAGTGGGCAGACCTAGAGGCTGGTGTGTATGCACAGCAGTCTCCTCCCCACTGTGGCTGGGCTCCTCCAATCTGTTGAAGGTTTGAATAAAACAAAAAGCTGAGTGTAGGAGAATTCGTTCTTTCTGCCTGACTGTCTTTGTGCTGGAATACCAGTCTTCTTCTGCCTTCAGATTTGGACTGAAATTTATACCATCTCTTCTGGTCCTCAGGCCTTTGCATCGAGCCTGAAACTTACACTTTTGGTTCTTCAACTTGCCGACTGCAGATCATGGGTCTTCTCGGCCTTCGGAACTGCAAAAGTCAATTTCTTATAATGAATGTCTATTTATTTACTTATGCATACATACATACATACACCTATCTGTATGTATCTGTCTATCTTAATCACACACATATATCTTTATATATCCTGTTGGAAATAATTGTTTGTGTGTGTGTGTATGTGTGTACATATGTATATCTGGTTCTGTTTCTCTGGAGAACCCAGACTAATACATTTACTTACTGCTTAATTCCTTTGCATGTAGCCAGCCTCTTTTGGGGATGGAACCCAGGGGCATTCTACCTCCGGGCTACACCCCCAGCCCTATTTTTTATTCTTTATTTTGAAACAAAGTCTCACTAAATTGTGGAGGGCCTCACTAAGTAGCTGAGGCTGGCTGCGAACCTGGATCCTCTGGTCTCAGCCTCCCAAGTACTGGGATTACAAGCATGCGCCACCACGCCTGGCTTGTAGCCAGCCTCTTGACCCTTCCTGCTTTGCTTGGCTTCTATCCTTGCTGAGATACCTGTCTGGCTTAACTTTTTTTTTTTTTTTTTTTGCGGTACCGGGGATTGAACCCAGGGGCGTTCTACCTCCGAGCTACACCCCCAGCCCTATTTTTTATACTTTATTTTGAAACAGGGTCTCACTAAGCTGTGGAGGGCCTCACTAAGTAGCTGAGGTTGGTGGCGAACCTGGATCCTCCGGTCTCAGCCTCCCAAATACTGGGATTACAAGTGTGTGTTACCACGCCTGGCTTTATTTTTTTTCCTTTGGTACCGGGGATTGAACCCAGAAGCATCCTACCTCCAAACTACACCCCCAGCCCAATTTTATTTCTTATTTGGAAACAGGGTCTCACTAGGTTGCTGACAGCCTCGCTAAGTTGTCGAGGCTGGCTTCAAACCTGCGATCTTCCTGTCTCAGCCTCCTAAGTACTGGGATTACAAGCGTGCGCCACCACGCCCGGCTTAACTTCTGACCACACCTTGTAACCACTTTGCTCAGCCCTGAGCTTGCTGTCCATCTGCAACAAGTATGGAGGAAGGGGGAGATGTTCTAGTGGCGTTCCAGTAAAATTTTTTAATTATTTAGGAAGGAAGGGAGAGAGGGAGGGAGGGACTAATTTCTTTGCCTTATGTAAGTATTTTTGAGACTTGAAAGTAAAAATCATTATTTGTCTTGTGGCCACGTGTTTTAAATCTGATACCACTCTGTGATTATGCTCTGGAAAAGCACATTACTGATGATTCTTGACTGAATCAGTTATAACTTGTTCCAGCCCTGTAAACTTATTTGTAAAATGGGAATAAAAATGCCAAGCATGCATAGCTTTTGTGGAGGTTCAATGAAATAAAGTATATGAAAGCATCTAGCATATTTCCTGAAATATAGATGACCCAAATCATATACTTTCACTTATTCTGTCTTTGTTTTGCTATAATTTGAAATTTTACAGAGAGGATGAGTTGGGTGGAGGGGAACATCATAGGGAACAGAACAGGTTTAGAGAGGAAAAACAAATTGAGCAGAGGTAGATTGTCTACAGACGTGGCCACCTACGATTCTTCCACGCACTCGCCATAGGCACATGTCATTCCTCTGTCAAGAACTGGGATCAGTCCCTTCCCACCTGCCTGACCTTGTAACTTGCAAGAGTGATGCCATGCAGCTCCTGCTCTTGCTCTCTCCAAGCCCCCAGTCCCCATGGAATGAAGGCCCTCACTGGAGAGGGAGGCCATGTGTGAATAGAGACTATGAAGGGAGGGGACGCCCCAGGAGCCTCTGCCATTCCACTTGCCCCAGGGGACACGTCAGTATGTGAATGAAGTCATACTGGGTTCTTGAGCCCAGGTGAACTTCTCCAGCCAACACCTGGTGGAGCCAACACCAGCTGTCCTTCTGTGCCCTGGACAAATTTTAGAATCATAAGCGAATTATTGTTGCTTTAAGTCACTAAGTTTTGAGGCAGTTACATAGCAATAAATAGCTGACAACTTGAAGTCTGAGAAATTTTTTTCAAAGGTTTATTAGTGTGCACAAACTTCTATATATGAAAAATATAAGTAGCACCTTGACAAATAAATTTTATTCTTTTTTTTTCATGACACTGAGGGTTTTCTTTACAAATGAGAGTGAGGGGAATTCTTAGTGGAAAAACATCAGATGGTGCTAACAATGTGTTCCTGAGAAGGGATTCCCACTGGTGCCTGAGGACTATCTCCTCCCTGCCCTTACTTGACTATCCTAACGGGCCTAAGCTAAAAAATCTGAAGCAATTCATGCTTTCCAAGAGAACTTGGAATTGCTTATGCTCAAATTACTAAATAAAGATGGAGTGAATTTTTAAGGGCATAACATTAAAGAATTTTTTTTGCAGGGCTCACTTCCCCATTGTGAAGAAGTAAGCTGTTTGTCTCCAGTGCAATAGTGACTCTGCAGCTGGCAAAAACCTGCCTTTCTGGTTTGTAGTGTCATGTTTATCTGCAAAGGTGTTATTACTCACTTGAAGTATTCTTTGTTCTGGTTGAAAGCCCCACTGATGGTATTTTCAAATAAACTTGTCCTACTTGGGAGTCTTTCTCCAAGATTATAAGTCTCGAGTAGTTCTGTTCTTTCCAGAATGTTGCTAGTATGGAAGTAATCTTTATTTGCTGAGTTAAGTGGTACATAATTCACAATCCAGAAATAATGCCTCAGGCAGTTATTTACCCTCATTTAAAAAGTAAATTAATGTGTTGTAACATTTAAATGAAATTTTTCTGAATAGAGTTATAAAAGATCAGATGCTTCCTTTAATTTTCTTTATTTTCTTCTTAACTATTTCATATTCATTCTATTTTGTTTTCCTCATGATGGAAAATAAAATTCCTTTCGGATTTGTTTTTCTGCATAAAGAAAATTATACATTTCTATGTAAGTTTTATGTATAAAATTTAATTTCAGGCCCCTTTATTTTTCAGTATCTTATACATTTCAAATATAAGATACTTATTCCTTATACTCTTATTAGCCACTCAACAAAGCAGACACCTTTAGAGACAAACTCCTACACCTGTGGGATAGGGGGAGATGCTGCTCCTTTAAAAGTCTATTTACATACCTTCAGAGTTGTTCTTTCTTTTTGTCTCATCTAAAAGTCTTTGGAGAAATGTAAAGGGACCCGCCAAGGTCACTGCATCACTCTGACTCATTCTTTTAGGTGACCTAGAGTAAACTTGGCTCATTGTAACACTAACCTGAGCATGCCGGGGAGCTTTCATGACTGCCATCTTTCCTTTCTGAACTTGTGCTCTATGACTTGGAACTGAGCATGCTCAGAAACGTGCCTGCCCCTACTTGTGCTTTCCCATATGAATACGTATAGGCTCCCGGAATAAATCCCCAGGCTTCCTTTGCTGGAGGAGAACACTGCTTTGCAAATAAAACCAGGGCTCTTCTTATTGGTGCCAAGTAAATAGTCTTTCTCCTTCCGATTATCTTCTGGTTGTGCTCATTGGCTCCCCCTCACCAAGAGGAGATCCTGTCATGTTCAGTTATAAGACTAACGTTAGAAAATATTGAGTCTGTTGGAATTATATACCACTGAAACAAATGTATACTTTTTAATTAAAAGTGAACGGGATAGCTTTGGATATGCTGATATAATAGGAACAGTTAATCCACCTTTTTTTTTTTACTTTCATTAATCTGATCAAGAAAAATGGAAATGTTCATGGGAGTATTGCATCTATCTCAATTGTTTATTGGCCCTTAGTGTGGATTCAGGGAATTCTTACTGGGTGTAAATTTTTAATGATGAGTATGTAATACTCAGCACCTGCTTTCAGAATGTCTAAACATTAGTAGGAAAGTTAAGAGAAGTATTAAATGGTCTTAATAAAGGTAGAATAGATTAAATCTCAGAGAGACTCAGGCAGAAATAAGGAACTTGATCGGTTAGGATGAGGTGGAGAGAACAATGACAGGCTCTTTGCAGAAGGTGGCCTTTGGACTGGATAAAGATAATGGGGTTTTGATCACGACACACAGTAGGTTAGTTATTCCAGATGAAGGGTACACAGGACCATCAGGCCCAAACCCAGGGAGACTTCAGGAACCAAGAAATGGGAAGAATTCCTTTCCTGATAAACGCATTGTTAATCAGCTCATTTTCCCAAAAGTCTCATTAGTGGGGAGCAGTTATCTAAGACAAAGTTTTAATTTATTCATCTATTTCAGAAAATTCTTGGGCATGTTACTAAGTGCTTCCATTGTAGTTATAACTTACTTCATAGCTTCTTGATGAATTCCCCGTTTTGGCAGAGATTTCTTCTAGAAATGGTCAGAAGAAAAAAACCCTGGAATGGTGCTAACTACAATCATGTGCATGTCTTTCCTTTGCTAAGGACTGAAAGAGTAAAGTTAAGAATCAAGTTTTCCTTACATTTCAAATGATATTCGCCATCTGACTTAGAAATGAAGCCTTTGTCTCAGCATGTTAAGGGCTGGGGGCATGTAGCCTCCACAGTGGTGTATGATAGCCTGTAATAGTTCTCCCTGTTCAAGGGGCTCTGGAAGAATCCAGATTAAAAAGTCCTGAAATAACTTTTCTGGAGGCAGAGGAGGATGTGTAAATGTGGTCAGTACATTGACAGTTACCACCATACTCTAACTCAGTTTCTTTATGCATTTCTTAAAACTTCTTGGTGCATGAACCAGCCCACAAAATGATTGCCCCCCCCAAGCCAAACAAGGTAATGATAAATTTCTGCTGGTATGCTTTTTTTTTGGTGTGTGTGTGGTACTGGGGATGGAATCCAGGGGCATTCTAGCTCTGAGCTGTACCCCCAGCCCTATTTTATCTTTTATTTGGAAACAGGGTCTCGCTAAGTTGCTAAGTTGCTGAGGCTGGCCGTGAACCTGCGGTCCTTCTGTCTCAGCCTCCCAAGTACTGGCCGGCCCTTCCTTCCTTCCTTCCTTCCTTCCTTCCTTCCTTCCTTCCTCCCTTCCTTCCTCCCTCCCTCCCTCCCTCCCTCCTTCCCTCCTTCCTTCCTCCCCCCCATCCCTTTTTTACATTTTGAAACAGAATCTCACTAGGTTGAGGTTGTCCTTGAATCTACGATCCTCCTGTCTCAGCCTCCCAAGTACTGGGATGCTTTGTCTTTAAAAAAAATATTTTTGCCTAAGTAATATGTGCACCTAGTAATAAGGCAGACACACAACAGAGTTTCTCATGAAAACCAAGTCTCTTCTCGTCTCACTTTTCAGGAGTCACTTTTAGAAGTTGCTTAGTCACTCTCTAGCCCCCGGGCTTCTCTAGGACTCTGAGAGGCCAGTAAAGGGCTTCCCCCATCACAGATCTTGGTATTTTATTCTGGATGCATCTTCATCTCCTCTGGTGTTTATTAGTATACCATCTTCTAGAGAGTGATAATTTGCTGGCATATAATAAGCACTTAAAAATTTTGGATGGCCGGGTGTGGTGTCACACGCTTGTAATCCCAGTACTTTGGGAGGCAGAGACTGGAGGATCCGGGTTTGTGGCCAGCCTCAGCTCTCTCTCTCTCTCTCTCTCTCTCTCTCCCTGTTTCTGTCTCTCTCTCTACTTAGTGAGGCCCTCCGCAGCTTCGTGAGACCGGTATTCAAAATAAAGTATAAAAAATAGGGCCGGGGGTATAGTGCGGAGGTAGAACGCCCCTGCGTTCAATCCCCGGTGCTGCAAAAAAAAAATTTTTTTTTTTGGATGAATAAGGTCATATGTTTCTTTCATAATATCTTTGATGGTACTTACTTGTCCTTTCTTCCAGTACTAAATCCTGAAACTGGCCCAATATACTTTAGTTCCTACTTTGCCTTTCATGTTAGTACTCTAGCAATTCTTAATTTCTTTATTCAAAGATGATTTCATATGGAAATGAAAACTTTATAAACAAATTGCAAAAATATTGATCCACAGGCAGTCTCTATGAGGAATATGAAATTATTCATAAGAACAGGAAGCATAACAATGGGCTATAAACTGGTGAAAGGGTTATTGAAAAAGGTCAGTTAGGGCAGCATTGGTAGAAATGTGAGCTGGTGATGTATACCTGACCCCAGTAGCAAATTCTCTACTGACATCCATGCTTTCTGAGGTTTATCGTATTACGGTATGACAGATGAGAAGCTAAGAGGTTTTCGTATCCATTTTTGTTTAAAGTGGTGACAGAAATACAACATTTCTGATGCTTGCTTGGCTCTGCTCCCAGTGCATGTGTAGACACACCCGTGCTGCATAGAATGCTGTAGGAGGGAATCATGAGATGTCAGGTTTTTTCTTAGGTCAGCACTAGATTCCTTGCATAACACTGGATGCTTTCCTTGTGGTTTCTCCATAGAGGATAACAAAATAACACTAAAGGATATATTTGTAAAGTATTTTCAGCACGAAGAGTCTGTACAAATGTAAAATTTGTCACAGAGGATTGACAGACTGTTCTGGCATTTTTGGAATGATAGTTTTGGAAAATGATGATTTCTTCCTATGCATGAAAATTTTGCAATTTCCATATACTTTCTAGACTATTGAGCTGGTTTTATAAGCTGGTCTTTGTGTGTATTTTTCATGAGTACAGTATTAGATTCTTTTTATGCTTTATACGCAGTATGAGTATGAAAAATCCCTACTATTTCTAATGGACATGGGAACATAAAAATGGTTTTCAAAAAGAAAACTTGACTTTTTTCATGACTTAAATAAATCTGTACATTTAGTTGCCATAATTTTATGGATAATTCTTTGCTCTTTTGTTCATAGACTGCTTCTTGGTGACTTGCTTGGGATAGAAGAATGAGGTGGGATTGTGTGGCTGTGCTTGTTCTAGTTAGTCCACCTGTGCGTTGATAGGAACCATAGGAGAGATGAGATCAAGATGGAAGATAAGCCTTACGTCCCAGCCTTCCAGAAATATTGTGAAGTAACAGCAAAGATGTGTGTGCATTTTCCACAGCAGCTTGGAAAATAAGACGATTTTATTTCAGTTAGTTGGAAATTATGAAATAAATTCCTGAAAGGCAATAGAAAACAATTGAAAATGAAAATCATTGCCCCAAAGCTGTGTAGGGGAGCCATGGAAAGAGGTAGTAATGGATTAAGGAATATTCAAAACTTAGTGACTGTGGACATACAAGGTCAGGGGAAGCTTGGGTAGCCATCGTGATGATATCTATAAAGCCTGTGAGATATACAGCATCTTTCCAATACATCCTTTTATATTGACATTAGCCAGAATCAGCTTTAAGAACCCTGCCTGGTGCACATATGTTCTTAGGATGAACTATTCATGATGATATTTTTAATATACCATTGGACCCAATTTTTATGCTCTTACTCAGGACTTTTGCTTGTGACACTTGCATGGCTCTTGGGCCAAATATCACTGCTCCCATAGGGCAAGGGAATGCAGGAGCTGGATTGCCTGGCTGCTCCTATTAACTACATCAATAATGCTGCAAAATATGGCTCAGGAACCAGCTACCTCTTGTGCTTATCACCACTGATTCCACAAATACATGCCTCTATTACTGGACAACCCTCTGCCATAGGGATCCCCTGCCATGAGTAAATTCTAAACTCTTCCTGTACCTTCGCAATACTAGTTCAGAAGTCAGAATTCTTGGTTATATACTTGTGACCTAGCTGTCAGGCCTTGGGGAGTTTTATTCCTCTTCTAGCAACTCATACAGTGAGGAATTCTCTTCACATAGGGAGGAGGCTTGATATTATATACCCAGAACAAAAGAACTAAAATGAGGCATTCTCTATTAAGAATACTTGAAATTAGAAACTTTAAAAGTGTAACCCATGGATGAAAAGATAAAAATCATAGCTGGGCGTGGTGGCACACACTTGTAATCCCAGTACTTTGGGAGGTGGAGACCGGAGGATCCGGGTTCGCGGCCAGCCTCAGCTCGCTCTCTCTCTCTCTCTCTCTCTCGCCCTGTCTCTGTCTCTCTCTACCTAGTGAGGCCCTCTCCAACTTCGTGAGACCTGGTTCCAAAATAAAGTATAAAAAATAGGGCCGGGGGTGTAGCACGGAGGTAGAACGCCCCTGGGTTCAATCTCTGGTACTGCAAAAAAAAAAAGAGATAAAAATCATAATCATCTCATATTTCTAAAAAGTTGATAGAATTATCATCTATTCTCGATTAAAATCCAAATCAAAGCAAAAAGGCAGAATAGGAAGGATCTTCTATTTGATAGCATATGTCAGGGCCATGGAAAAGCAATTTTATTTAGTAATAAAATTTTAAAAGTGTTCTGTTAAAGCCAGGAAAAAGGAAGGATGCACATTCTCACAACTAACAGTGATTCTTCAACTGAACTAATGCAATAAGAAAAGAGAAATAATATCGGGAGACATTTTGAGAAGGAAGAACTAGAACTCTTATTATTTGTGGAAAATGTGATTATCTGAAAAGACTCCATAGACAAATTTGAACCAATAAGAGTTTATAAAGATGGCTGGGATTAAGACTAATGTCAAAAAATTAATTGCTTTCCAATATATTAGTAATAGCCAGTGGGAAAGTATAATGATAATATAACTATAAAGTATCTAAGAATTAGCTATATTAGTTTTCCATTGCCGCGTAACAAATGGCCACTTGTACCGTGCCTTAAACACACCCATGTACTATCTCAGTCTGTAGGTCAGAAGTCCAGACTACCATGGGTGGGTTCTCTGCTCAGGGTTCCATTAAGGCTGAAATCGATGTGTTGACTGCTGGTCTGTTTTTTGAAGACTCTGTGGAAGAATCTGCTTTTGAGCTCTTTCAGGTTGTTGTGATTTGGGGATTGTGGGATTGCGTTTCCCTTTGCTTTCTGGCTGTCAGCTGGAGGCTAGCTACCTCAGCTCCTTGAGGGCTCACGTTGCTTCTCAGGCATCCCCTTCCATCTTTCAAGTAGCAAGGACATGTGGAGTCCTCCTCAAGCTTTCAGTATCCTTGACTTTGGTTCTGTCTTCCCCTTGCATTTTTGGAGCTCATGTGATTGGATTAGGTTCACTCTATCTTAAAGTTAAAGGTGCCATGTAATATAATACAGTCACAAAGTGGTAATTCATCATAGTCACTGGTTCCAGAGGTTGGGACAGGACATATTTGGTGGGAGAAGGCATTTTGTAAATTTTGCCTGCCACAAAGCCCAAGTAGATTTTTCTAAGACCTACGTGAAAAACAAAACAAAAACAAAATGTATAAAATTTCCTTGAAGCATATAAAAGAAAACCATACGGGTCTTACTTGGTAAGTATTATAACATTCCCTCCTCTACCAGTCATCCTGTCAATTCAGTTTAATTCCAAATTCTCAACAGAATTGTTTATTAAATTGGCAAGCTGATGTCTAAGAACTGGCAAAGACAATTTTGAAAAAGAAGAATGGATGTCAAACAAATTATATTAAACTAAATTCATTAAAATATTGGGTGCATTGTTCCTGGAATAATCTATAGATAGAGCTGGGAAGTTAGTAAAGTTGTTTCATCAGAACAAAAATGATGGCCTTTTCATGGTATAGTTATCTATTCACTTGGAAACAAAGTTAGGTTCATATCCCAAACAGAGAAATAATTTCCAGATGGAGTAAAGAATTAAATACACTAAGTAAACTGTGCCAGTGTTAGAGGTACCAGGAGAATTTGCTATCTTTGGAAATGCAATTGGTTACTAATAAGTACATGGAAGAGAGCTTACTTTTATCAGAGTTGAGAAAATGTAAATAAAAACAATTCTCCCCTGCCCCCTCCCCTTCCTCAATCAAATTGGAAAACATTTGTTCAACTCCTGTTGTTAGCAAGTGGAGGAAGGAATGTATTCTCAGCGAATGAATTATAGTGGGCTTCTTGGCAGTGCCCATTGTAATTTTAAATAGGTATATTCTTCACATGAGTGATTTTACTTCCAGATTTTTACCCCAGGGAAATACACAGGTGCATGAGCACAGAGAGGCATTTACTAAATGTGGCATTGTTATTGTAGCAGAAAATGTCCAACAACCTAGAGGTCCATCATGGAAGGGCTTTTTTTGTTGTGGTGGTGGTGGTGGTACTAGGGATGGAAGCCAGGAGCATTCTATCTCTGAGCTACACCCCCAGACCTATTTTATATTTATTTGGAATCAGGGTCTCACTAGGTTGAAGAGTCTCACTACTTGCTGTGGCTGTCCACAAACCTGAGATCCTCCTGTCTCAGCCTCCTAAGTACTGGGATTACAAGCATGTGCCACCATGCCTGGCTATTTGTTTTATTTTTTTTAATTAATTTTTTTTGTGGTACTGGGGATTGAACATGGGGCATTCTACCTCTGAGCTACACCCCCAGCCCTATTTTTTGTTTATTTTGAAACAGGGTCTCACTAAGTTGTGAAGGCCCCACTAAGTAGCTGAGGCTGGCCGCGAACCTGCAATCCTCCTGTCTCAGCCTCCCAAGTACTGGTATTACAAGTGTGCGCCACCATGCCCAGCTTCTATTTTTTTTATTTTGAAACAGAGTCTAAGTTGCAGAGGGCCTCACTGAGTTGCTGAGTCTGGTCTTGAAACTGCATCCTCCTGTCTCAGCCTCCCAAGTACTGGGATTACAAGCGTGCACCACCATGCCCAG
>PVJS01004405.1:14606-69446 GCA_004027185.1 Glis glis
CTTCCCTTAGTCCACCTCCCTGGCTCCACTGAGGTTTCTCCTCCATTATCTGGAGTCCCTCTGGTATCCCCATACTCCCTAGCTTTCTCATATTAGATAAAACATATGACCCTTCCCTTTCTGTGACTGGCTAATCTCACTTAACATAATGTTCTCCAGGTCCTTCCATTTTCCTGCAAATGACATTGTTTTGTTCTTCTTTATTGCTGAGTAGAATTCCATTGTGTGCATATCACACAATTTTGTAATCCATTCATCTACTGATGGACACCTAGGTTGGTTCCATAATTTGGCTATTGTGAATTGTGCTGCTATGAACATGGGTATGCATACATTACTGTAATTCTCTGATTTCGGCCCCTTTGGAAAGAGACCCAGGAGTGGTTATAATGCACCAATGAAAGCACATTAATAAAAAAAAAGAGAGAGAACTCAGAAAATAAATCTAAAGCTTACAGTGGTTCATTTGGCCAGGTGAGAGACAGGCAGAGATGAAATTCACATACAAATCACCTCAACTTCCAACCTGTCCCCCTTTCCATGACACCAGGAGACAGATGAGGTCAGGAGCTGAGAGCCCAAGGAATCATTCATGCTCCAAACAGCAGCCTCAGTGTAGATCTATGAGACATGCAAACAAATTTCCACCTATTTGGCACCCATTTCAAAACTGAATTTCTAGTGTGTTCCTTCTTCTCTGCCACGATCTCACTAAACAACCTTGTCCTACCCTCTGCTTCTCAAGTCCTGATCTCCAGATAAGCTCTTCTAATTCTGTTTGTGTTTTTTAATGACAATTACACATTACAGGATAATTCAGCTTGCAAAGAAAAATATTTTAAAAAGATGAGATATGCATTTTTTTCTTTCCTTAGACATATATGTCACCAAGAGCTATTGTCACTGTTGTGGCCACAAACCAAGAGGCAGAGCAGTTAGGACCCCACATAGGCACACACAGTGTCCTCCACATGGAAGTGAGTTAATAAATACCAGCTAACATTTACAATGCAGAACAATAACACAAATTGCTTCTCCAAAGTAGCAAGTTTATAAGTAACTCTGATCACAAATGATCCAAAGGCAAAATCAGAATCAGTAGAATACTGATGTTTACTAATCCCGGTCCCTGTGGCTTCCCCAAATGATACTGATAGGACTACAGAAATCTTGCAGCTCATGTCATCCCATTGGGAGGCTGAGACAGGAGGATCGCAAGTTCAAGGCCAGCCCCAGCACTTAGCAAAACCCTCAGCAACTTATAGAGACCCTGTATAAAATACAATAAGATAAAATAAAATAAAAATAAAAATAAATTAATATATAAAATTGCTGGAGGTATAACTCAGGAGTAGAATGCTCCTGGGTTCAATCCCCAGTACCAAAAAACAAAAAATAAAAAAAGCAAAAGGAAAGAAAAGAAATCTTGCATTTCTATATTGATAAGAATTTTTGCCTGGAGCAACGAAGTAATTTGGAGCACAGAAGGAGCAAGTCTAGAGAAGTAATCCCTGCAGAGCAAGACAAATGGCACTAATGACCTAATCAATACGGAAATGAGTGCAAATTTCCACCGCCAATGGCCACAGGTAGCTCCCCTAACAAGTTCAGAAAAAACAGCTCAGTCCTTTCCTTTAGATTATCCTTAATATTTATTGATGCATGTCATCAGGAATGCCTAAATGCCGGCTTTCTGTCAACTCAATAGATTCAATAAGTTCACCAAGACTTGGACTAAAATATACCGGCCCCTTCAAGTTTGCAGGACTGGGTCTGTCTCAATGCTGTAATTTCCTTGGCTAAGAGAACAAACCCATCCGATCTTTGCTCATGCTCCAGGATCTAATCAATACACGATGACACCGGAGCGATCTTCTCCTCTTTCCTTAAAACATCAAAACATCTATTTTCGCAGGCAGGTCAAAACAATGAGGTAATGGTTTCTAGTGATCTCAGAAAAATTGATTTTAGAGTTCTCTTGCTAGATCCGTTGTGCAAATCTCATTATACAAATGGCTTCCTGCTGGATGGAGTCCTTGGTTTTTCTCTGTGGACTGTGAACACATGTTTTCTTTGAGATCATTTCTGGTTCTTAGATAACAGTCCCAAATTGCCCCTGAAGGGTGCTGAGACTCAACTCTCCAGGCTATTACTAGACATATCTAGAGGGAGGAGCCCTAGTTGACTTTCTTTGTAAATCTTATCTGGGGTGAGTCACATTAGCAGATCATAAAATGCTGTGTGGAACTGTGTGTGCACAGAGAATCCTGATTCATCCATAACCGGGTCTCTTTTTCAAGTCCCTACTGCCCATGTGGCTTAGGAAAGGTCAATCTCTGCTGTCTAGAGCAAGGGAGATCTGCTAGAGAGGAGGACCTGGCCCCCAGGTGCCCAAAGATGGCTTCACTGAGTCACTGGCGGGTTAAATACTGATCATATGTGTAATGGCTGTGCAAAAGATTAGCTCCAATTCTGCAAGAACAGTCATCCGGGCAACTAACACCTCATGAAAACATTCTCTGCAAGGGACTTTTTTTTTTTTTTAATGTGATGCTAACAGACTCAAACAGAAGCAGGGACAGGCCAAAACAAACTGAAAATACAAACACCAGAAAAGCAATAAATTAATACTGAGCATTGAGCCAACCACTTTTATTTTTTGTCTTGGGGATTGAACCCAGGGGCATTCTACTTCTGAGCTACATCCCCCATCCTTATTTATTTTATTTATTTTTGTGGGGTTTTTTTGAAACAGGGTCTTGCTAAGTTGTTGAGGGTTCTCACTGAGTTGTGGAGGCTGGCCTCGAACCTGTCATCCCCCTGTTTCAGCCTCCCAAGTACTGGGATTACAGATATGTGCCATCATGCCTGGCTTGAGCCAAGCACTTTATATTTAATTCTTACAATAACCCCATTTTTAGGAAGGAGGCACCTGACACTTAAAATGCTTAAGAAATGTACCACTAAGTCGCAGAGCTGGATCTGAGCCCAGATCTGGGAACCCATATTCTTTTCTTCACTATTCTTGATAAGAGCACTTTCTAAACATTTTACTCTTATTTTGTAGCATCAGTGCTTATTTTCGTAAAGAGAAAAAATAATGCAATAAAAGCAGATCCATGTTTATTATACAAAAAAGGTCATTGATTAATAGTAATTATGAACTGGAAGAGACCTTAGAAACCGTTTGCTGCAATCTGATTACTTTATAGGTAACTTCTAAAAGGGGCTCTTTCTCAGTACAGGATTTCAGAGCATGGAATTTGGACCTGAACTAGGTTGGGGCAATGAATCCAGATACCTCCTGTCTTTAAATACTCAAATCTTTCCTCTCTGTCAATGGGAAAAACTGCATCATTTTTTAAAAAATCATCCTTTAGGTGACCTGAGCAGCAAATCTTTTACTCACTCCTCTGTAGTTTCCCTCTAGAACCATGTATCATTCTACCTCCCTTTAATTACAGACACGATTTTTAATCTATTAAAGACCTTTTAATAATATTTTTCTGAAATGATTTTCCAGTTTCTTTTCTCAAACACACAACATGGACACTCACAACAAACTGACTAACTTGCCTTTGGGAAAACCCAGTTTTTCATTCCAAAGAGAGTCTGGTTCATCTATGTAGGTCTTCTCTGATAAGATCACGTGCCTTGAACTTCCAGTTCATCATCCCAACTCAATTTCGATCAACTGCCTGGAGCACTAGTAAGTAATATGGTAAATATATAATTTTGGGGGGTCAAAGAAAGGAGAGGATGCTTTCCGAGGGCTGTGTGTGTGTAGGATCGTATCACTCTGAACTATATTATGTCGTGAAACTACAATACACCAATAAAAGTATATAGCATAAATAAATAAACAAATCGAAAAATAGAATAAATTTTAAAAAGGAGAAGATGAGCCAGGCATGGTGGTGCATGCCTGTCAACCCAGTACTTGGGATGCTGAGACAGGATGATTGCAAGTTCAAGACCAGCTTTAGCAACTGAGCGAGACCCTTTTTCAAAATAAATTAATAAAAATTGGGCTGGGGGTGTAGCTCTGGGGTAGAATGCCTCCTGGGTTCAATTCTTAGCACCTGTCCCCAAAAGGATCCTATGAGTGTGCTATCTTAACTTCACATATGTTTATCTTAGCCGATCTTGTCTCTTATTGGAGAGGCACCTAACTGATGGTTTTTGTTTGTGGTCTGCCATCACTGAACTTTCCCCCTAAAACTTACCAGTGCCACTCACTTCTTATACTTGTTTTCAGGGAACAATATTTATTTATGCTCAAAGTATACTCTCTGTTGATCTTCCTAATTGATTTCATTGGTTAAAAATGATTTTTCTAATTTATCCAAGTTAATTCATAGTGCTTTACTGTCCCAGAAGTGATCTATCCTTTTGAGTTTTCCTTAGACGCTCAGCCATTCCGTTCATTGCTTGAAAAAATTAAAGTGTATTCATCTCCCACCAGATGTCCATAAAATCCTATCTAGCAAGGTTCCCCGAATATTTAGCAGGAGCTCCAACACACTGGAAAAGTTCAATCGCTATATGAAAAATAAGAATGTACGAATGAATGAATGATACTGTCTTGATAATGGTCACGTAAGAACTTGTCTGACCCTGCCATTCAGTTGGAGCGGAAGTCCCCTTACTTTGACACAGTGTGGTCCCAAATAGCTTCAGCTGGCTGTCCTGATGGGAATACCTGCTGTGTGAGAATCCAGAGTCATCAACATGTTCCCAGAGCCTGCCAGTCTCGGAGAAGAGGGTGTATGTGCTCCTCAGCACTCCCAGAGAAGGTTCCAGATTGTGATTTTCTTTAGGAGGTGGATGGGTGAGGGCAAGATCATTCACTCAGCGCTACTCTGGGCATTCCTCAAAACGTAGGAGGCCGAGAAATCAAACCCATTTCTCATTCTTACTCAGCAGGGTCCCTTCCTTTCCAACAAGATTATTTTTGTAGATAAGGGGGAATCATTATCCAGTGCTCCAGGGTCCTGGGGATGCTGCGGTTGGCCATTTAAGTCAAGTGACTGTCCTACAGCTTGGTGAAAGCTGTCCTGCAAGGCGGGAGGGGTGTCTGGAAGCTCCTGATATGTAAGCATCCTTCTCTCCCTTTCTGCTTTGCCCTGTGTTCTAGTTCTAGCACTGCCTACTGCCCAGCCCCTTAGAGGAGGACTTCTTCCCCCCAGAGGCAGTCTCCTTCATCAGTTAATCCCTCCAGTGACATCCAGCCAGTAAAGATGAGCTGTCTCTAGCCCTGTGGGCCAGCGACTTGGAAATTTTTCATGAACTTACCTTTCCTTTGCCCCACCTGTCTTCTTTTTCTTCTTCTTCTTTATTTTTTTTTTTGTGGTCCTGTGGATTGAATCCAGGGCCATTCTATCTCTGAGCTACATCTCTAGCCCTTTTATTTTTATTTTTTTTTGAAACAGGGTCTTGCTAAGTTGCAGAGGCTGGCCTTGAACCTGTGATCCTCCTGTCTCAGCCTCCCAAGTACTGGAATTGCAGGCATGTGCCACCACCACGGCCAGCTGTCCCACCTTTCTTCTGAGACTATAGAAACTGAACATTCACTAAGGCTTCCTTCCATGTAGACGGAAGAATGATATATGTATTCGGTTTAAGCATAATGAAGTTTAAGGTCTTGTTATTCCCATAGAACGCCTATTCATTGTCTGAGATCTGAAGAAGAAACTTCTTTGTAAGAGGCAAACTATTTTCTCACGCAGTTAACAATTCTACATATAAGGACATCTCTTTGTTCTTTCAGGAAGATGAATGTCAAACCACTTAAGCTGAAATTTCAGGGAAAAATACAATTAAAACTTCGCTTAGAGCTTTTACATCCTGAATCTTAGATGCCATCAACAGTATAAAGGTTGATTTTTAATTCAATAAATTTTGATTAAATATGTGTCACATGCAAGGACTAGACTACCCAAGAATTGCTAAAGACAGTTAAAAGACATATATTGGAGCCGGGCGTGGTGGCACACGCTTGTAATCCCAGTACTTTGGGAGGCGGAGACCAGAGGATTCGGGTTCGCGGCCAGCCTCAGCTATCTCTTTCTCTCTCTCTCTCTCTCTCTGTCTCTCTCTCTACTTAGTGAGGCACTCCGCAACTTCGTGAGACCCGGTTTCAAAATAAAGTATAAAAAAAATAGGGCCGGGGGTGTGGCACGGAGGTAGAACACCCCTGGGTTCAATCCCCGGTAACGCAAAAAAAAAAAAAAGATAAGACATATATTGGGGAATAGGCTTTGGGGACATGTGCATTACGTTGATTCTAGACGTGTGCAGGGTGTGTGTATGTGTGTGTGTGTGTGTGTGTGTGTGTGTGTGTTTTCCATCAAATATCATAATAGCAAAGGATTATAAACATATTCTCAGAGGTCTTGTGAGAATTTTCACTGGATGGCTTTCTGATTGTGTTATCCCCTAGAAGAATGGCTGCCAGCCAAAGTATAAAATAAAATGCAATTATCTGATTCTCTTACTGCTTTGCACGGCTGACCTTCTCCGGTGCTGAATACTAATTGTGGGGTCTCCACTCCCGATTGATAGGGGAAGTGAGTGTTTAAACCCCAATTAGGTGACAAGTTGCTTCTCCCCTCTGGCCATATTTGCACAGGCACATTGCTGACTCATTAAGCAAAATTATATGCAGATATTTCAGGATTGGAGGCCATGTCAATTGCCCTGTCCAAACAGCTCACTCAGTCCTGGGAGTTGGAATCAAAGTCGTCGGTGGGAGTGACAGGGAGCCCTCAGCAAGCCCGAAATGCCGCTGGCTTTGTCTCAGGGTAGAACAGTGTTTCTACCTTGAATGCCGCCCTGACTGTGTACACCTGCTCCTAATGCACAAGATGACAGGATTCAAGGCCATCCCTTTGTGGAGCCACTCTGACCTCGTCTGACTGAAAGATTCATTTATTTAGCCTCCCTTCTTAGATGCTGGAACTTAAACAACTAAAATGTTCTGGAAAAAGAAAAATGACGTCTATAGGTTCAATGTTTAGACAACTCTGAATGGGCCATTTCTTTCCTTAGAAACCGAGAGAGAGAGAGATAAGCCCCTTAATAAGACCTTAATAAGAGTATCCTTGTACAATGGATACTCTGAGCTTAGTCACTAGCTTGGCCTTCGATATTTTATAGGCACAGAAAGAGTCAAGCAAGTCACATTTCTTAGTGGGGAAGCCATGGAAGAGAGTCGTACTCTAAATTACGAAATTTGTTTTCTTTAAAGGGAGTTATGTCTCATTTATGTAATAAAATTAGGTCTCTCTCTAAAGCTTTCTATGAAAGAATCATGGTTTCCTTTTGGTGAATAGTACCCAAGTGATTTGTTTCTGCTTTAATCCTGCAGGATTGGTCTCATTCTTATGTTATAAATGAGAAAACTGAGCTGGGTGTGGTGGCGCATGCCTGTAACCCCAGTCCTTGGGAGGCTAAAAGAGGAGGATTGCAGGTTCGAGGCCTACCTCAGCAACTTAATGAGACCCTCAGCAACTTAAAGAGAGCCTGTTTCAAAATAAAAAATAAAAAGGACTGAGGATGTTAGCTTGGAGATTCAATCCTCAGTACTCCCAACAAAAATGGAGAAAAAAGAAAAAAGAAAATTGAGGCAATGAGGAACTACATAAATTGCTAGTTTTGTTCATACCCTGACATATATCAAAATGTATAATTACAATGCACCAATAAATGAACATAAAAAGTTAAACAAAAAAGAAAGGGGAAAAAACTTTTAACTTCAGAAGTTATTAAATTATGATTAAAATCTATTAAATTAAATGTATTTTGTTATTTTATCTTGATATATGCTTCTTTATATTAATAATATATATATATAAAGTAATAGTAGATATATGGCTACATCAGCAAAATACTAAAGTGATTAAGTTCAAGCATTATTGTGCAAGTTTGCATGTTCTGTAGATGAACTGGCAATATTTAGAATAATAATAAAGACCAAAAGAAGTCATAATTTATTGTTTCATAAAATCCATTTTTCTTGCCTTTATTTCATCAAAATTTACTAGTTGTACTTTTATAATTAATATTTTCACATAACCTGTACATTTTGATAATAATTTTCTAATTAAATAAAAAAGTATGTAATTGCATTAAAATATTTAAAATTTTAATGTATTTCTATCAAAAGTATAAATTAAATGTAAAAAATATCAAACCAAAAAAAAAATAAGTAGTAAGTTGCTTAGATTGGAGGTTGTGCTTAGAATACAGTCTAACCTTGCAGAAACTCTGAAGAATTAAGAAGTTTAAGTCTTGGCCATAGACACACTACTAGTTATTTACTCAAACCCAGAAGGCAGACACTAAGACCAAATACCAGTTCAGGGGATAAATGTCCTATTTCTAGAACAAAGACATGGAGAAGTGAGTTTTGGATCTATCACATTAGGCCTTATTTCCCTGGACCGTTTATTTTCACCCACATTTTGCATATTTCTCCAACCTGAGGAGTCTCCCGGCGGTCCACACACTATCTCGATAAAACCCTTTTGCATCTCACACAGCATCTTACCTGCTTCTTTGCAGATAAGCTTCTAGCATACCTTTGTATACAACCTCTCCATCACTTTTCACCGGAATTTCAGTCTGAAACTCCACTGAATTCAAAGCACCTCTATCTACAGATTTTCATAATATATAAACTCGGCCGCATTAACTACTTCTACTCCTCCACCTCAATGCTGAAAAAAAATTCACTTAAATCTGTCAGCCATAGGTCCAGGTGAAGACAATCATTCTAATAATAATTAAAGACAAAGGCATTCAGTTAAGGGTAAGCAGAGAGCTGTGGCACGCACGTGAACCATGATTACATGCTATATTATTCTATCTTTCCAGAGCTTCGTTAGTGACGATGTGGAAATTTCAGCCTTGGAGAAATCTTCACAAAGGAAATGTCTTGTGCCCACAGTTGTCACAGGAATAAACACAATGAAGAATTATTAATACTAGCTAGTTGTTTGCTACTGAGCTTTTGAATTCAGTACAAGACTAGTTGCTGAATATTCTCCTAAAAGTCTTCAGTCTTCTAATGGCAAAGCGTATCTGAGTCAATTTAAAGTAAATAAAATATAAAATCATAAAATGGTGTAATGTAAGAGTTTGAGCTCATCATCTCCACAAACCAGATCCAAGAAGCAGGATCGTGGGTATGACTGAAGAATCCTGTCAATGCATCAATTCGGCAGAATTCAATAGCAATTTTAATACAACTATGAATTACATTGGATGAAGGAGTCGCGATGTGACTATAAACTGTAATCTTCTTTCTCTACAAAAAAATAAAAAGTGCCATATTTCCAACCCAAAGCTCTTTTTTTCTTAAACACTCATTTAAAAACTTGTTTTAAAGAAACAAGGAATACTTAAAGCTTGCAAAGGCCACAGACATCTTGATTCTGTCACATACTCTCATGGAATCTACTTGTTTTCTGACCAACAGCTCTGTAATGATTAAATTCAATTAGAGGCCAACAGCCCCAGGATTTCCACCAAAGTTACATCTGCACTAACAAGCACCATGCTAAGGAAAACCTACACATCCATCTTCTTATAAAAGAAGAGTAGAACTTCATGCGAGGGTTTTATCTTGTGGTTTTTAGAAACCTGCAAAGCTAGAAAATAAGTTTGGTAGGTTTTTATTTACCCATTGAGTTTATGGGTAAATAAAAGTTGAACAGCTACGCGTGCTGGTCATGGGATTTCAGTGAGTCAACCTGCCCCTCCTCCAACTTCTGCTGACCAGTGACTTGATTTTTCTAGATTTGTGTATCAGAGGGGCTGACACCTGTGAGCAGCTTGAAATACTGATTCCGAACCAGTGGATGATCATCACTGGTCCAACTGGTTTACACGTCAAATGATGTCTTATTCAGACTTGCGGGCCCATACATCGTTCAGAAAATGATGTTCAATTTGGTTCTTTTAAGACGTTGAAATATTTGACTTCACTTATTTATGTCAATCCTTAATCGCATCTAGATCAACAAATGTCAACATGCATTAACTTGTTCTCCCCTTTAACGTACGACTCGACTGACTGGAATCGGAGTGAGTGTTGTATCTTGGCAGTTCGAAAGAAATCTGCTAGGCATTTGAAAATCATTCCTCTGGTTTCCATTTTTCAAGACATGATTTTTGCTCTTATCGCAAGTATTTAGTGGGTAAAAAAGAAGCAATCAACCACACCACAAAAGTAAAAGAATGCTTATCCGTTATTAAGAATCTTAGCACTCAATTTTGATTATGGAATCTCTGAGTTTTTCTCTTTCTGATGGCCCTATCACAAGACTTAAGAGAGATAGTTGGGCTTATCTAGGTAGATAAGCTGTGTGAGTCAGTCTCAATGAAAAAGCTGCAGAAAAATGATGATCTATTACACAATGAGATTCTGCAAAGAAACCGAACCCACAACGTGTCAAATAAACCTCTATCAAATTTGCCAAAATACTGGAAAAAAAAAGTGACGTAATTGTTGTCCTATTGAACATCTTGAATCCTCCCTCCAAGTTGAAACCCAATTTCATTTGCAATTATCTGTAAACCAATGTTATTATTTACAGAAGTGACTTCATTAGCAAAATTGGTATTATTTTGCATATTATCCGAAAGGATTTCTAAATTAAAATTTGCGTAATTTTTAAAGTAGTGCAAAAATTGAGAATGTGGTAAAAGTCTTGTTTTTAAAAGGGATGAGTGGAACTCTTCCCCCTTTTCCTGGAGAAAATGAAGCCTATTCGGTTGCTAGACTAGAGGAACGATTGCAAAGTTTTCAAATGCCATATGAATTTATGACTGAGGAATAATTAAGACTGTATGCTCTGAGTGAGACAATTTCGAACTAATTCTTCAGCACTTTCATAAGTCACCATTGCAATTGTATCCTAATTTTGATTATAAAGCATTAAAACTATCTTAGAAACCTGTCACATCGTCATGTATATTAAGCAGGGGTTATAAAATCTGCTAGAAGACACTGTCTTGCAAAAAAAAAGTGTGCAGAGGAATTTAAAGTATTGATCTATTATGATGAGAGACAGCGATTACCACTCTCTGCACCTGGCAAAAACAAGGATCTATGCTGGCAGTGATGGTCTAGCAGGACCGTGCTGATGATTCCAGCTCAAAGCAGAGAAGCCAATTTGGTATATTTGCACCAACCCCTTTGTTTTTATTCAACATCCCTTCAATGGTCCCAGTGTAATTATTTCAATTCATCTTTTGGTTTGCTTGCATATCCTTTTTTGCAATGCACCCAGACAGGGCCCAGTAATTTTAGAGAAAGGTGCATTTGAAATTTGATCTGGGCACTTTATGCCTTATGGAAATATCTCCAGACCACAGAGGATTTCGAGACCACAAGATAACAACTCTCCTCACATTAAAAACTGCTGCAGGAAATTGATGCTCTGCCTCAAGTACTTTATTCTTTAGCAAGCTTAGCATGTCTACATTTGAAATATTTCACATCTCAGCTCATATCTAACCCTCATAGAAATGAAATGGCTGTGATGTAAACACAAATAATAAATACTTCAATATCTGGGGTCAAGATTAATTCAACCAAAGCCAAATTAATCTAAATTATAAGACTGAGACACTGAAAAAATACAATTTATTCAAACTTGGCATAAAAATCCTTAAAAAAACTAATACTCAGAAGCAAAGAAAGTCTGAGAAAAAAAATCCAGTAGCACATACATCTTGCTAATATTCCTTTTTACCTTCAACAGTCCTTCAGCATTGACTTAGTGTCTCTGCTTACAACTCATTTCTCTCATTTAATACGAAATGTTAGAATGAAACATAAAAGAAATGGAGAGCTCCTGGAATCACAGATTTCTTTAAAAATGAAGACCCTTTGTCTTAAGAGAGGAAGTGTACCTTTTTTAGGTGCATCACCAATGACTTAAAATATGTTCAGAACTTCCCAGGTGATACAGAGCATTCATACGGAAGCCGATTCTTTTTTGTGATTCGAGACTCACACATTTCTAAACAGGCTACCACCGTGTGGTACCAGGCAGAAAGATGCCAGTACTTACCATTTGAAGAACTGCCTTTCAGCGTCGACATCACGTTGAAGCCCCACATTCTTGCCTACCCTTGCCACACAGCAGATCGGAATTGAGCTGACTTATATATAAACAGTTCATTTGCAGTTTCCATCAAACTGTCTCCTGGTCCTAAGGAATTCTCTCAGACATGCTCACGTCTGGCTATGTGGTGTATTATGTCTTCGGTGGCTGACTCATTCCACGCTCTGCTCGTGTAGCTTATCATTATCTTGTCCACAGACAAAATACACACTAAATTCAGATGAGAATGCCCACCGAATTGAGATGCCCCAGAGACCACTAAGGGAATATCCAATCAGTGTGGATTGCTTCCCCCTCTACAAGTACTAAGTTGAAAAGACAAACAAGCAAAAAAAAAAAAAAAACAACCAAAAAACAGTATCTCCTTGTAATGTATTCCCCTTAGTGGTTTATCTTTTTTTTTCTCAAAAATTGGCCAAATCAAGATCAACTTTGCACGTTGCCCTAATCGCTTTGTTAACAAATAATGATAGGACTTACTTCTCCATTGAATACAAATTGCTCACAGTCTCTTAGGTTTATTAATTTTGCAACTACTTAAGCATTTTGTCTAATTAGCCTCCCTCTGAACAAAGAAATAACCTGATTATAGCGTGTTGTTAGTAGGAAAATGAAGGAGGACCTTTCTGATTGAACATTCTCACTTAATACCTCAAGACAGGTGTTCCGAGCACATGCAAACCTTGCGGACAGATGGTTTCTTGTATCTTACATGCTGTAATGTTAAGATATTCTGCCCCTCATTATAACATTCCAAAAGTTCTCAGTACTGCCTCTGCTCCCGACATTTTAAAGATATGTAGCCCGTAGGAAGATGACCTGTGGTGTTTATTTCAAAGTTAAGGAGCGAAAGCAATGCACACATTCTACCAAGTTCAAGCAAAACTTCCTGCTTCACTTAGTGGCCATGATCCTGAGCTAAGACTCCAAGCTGGTAAAAGCAAATTAAACAATTCACAAAGCAGAACTCCAGGTTATGATCATTGTTATCTTAAAAAAGGTGTTCATTATTTGATTTCCAGAATGTCTGAGAACTTCAAACCATCCCTGGCACAATATCCTAGGACTCTAATGTTCTTTCTGTACTTCTCACCACCCAAGATTCTGATCGCTTCTCTTAAAAATAGTATACATGCAGAAACGCCCTGGTTTGTACCTCCTTCGAGTTTTAAGGGACCCAAATTATGGAGTTTTCTTTCTAATAAGTAGTGAAGAGGTTCATGGCAACACATGTCAAACTATTCATGTATATAATCCTCTTGCTAAAATCCATTGATTCTCATGAATACAATATTAGGACCTAATTAAAATTACCTTTCCCAGCAGCCAGTCTTTACCCTTCCAAATATCCTTCTCCAGTCTCCATAACCACACACTGTTCTCTGCCTTCCCGCATGCTTCCTTTATTGCTGAGTGAGGTGCTTGCTCCTTCATTAAATAGCATTAAAAATAGACTGCACAGAACTCCCCGGTGGAGCACGCTCTAACAGGGCTAATGCCACAGTTCTCAAGGTAACCGTACTCAATTGGGATCTGAGAGAGAAAGTCACTAGGAGATCAGCAATTTGCAAATCTAATCGCATACACAAAACTGTCTGGGTCTGAGCTGAATACTGTAGAAGAGAAATCGACATGTAGTGAAATTAAGTCACCGAGAAGCTGAAAGCCAATTCCTGAGGCTGTTTAAATTTCCTTAATAAATATGTCTCACCCAAACAAAGTACTCTGTTAAATAAGCATGCATCTATAGTAACTTAGTTATTCTCTTTCCCAAATGGCAATGTCATGCCCAGAGATGATAAAGACACATATTCATAGCCACCTGAATGTCATTAAAAAGTGCACTGAAACTAGATCATACTAGCATTGACAAACAAAGACAGTAATAAATTATTCTTTTGTGTCTTTTGTGACGAGGAAGTGTATCTCGCAAAGAATATACCCAGAGCTCACTCTCCAGAAAATTCAAAAATATTCTGTTAGTCAAAGTAGATTAAAAAGTAAGAGATTGTTATGAGAAAGGAATGATCGAATCAAACGCAAGCAAATACATACCTTGAAAACCTATATAAACCCCAAAAGAGGGCACACATACTCTCTCACAGAAATCTGACATTAGAAATGCTGCAGAAGCAATCCCTGCTAACACAGTAGATTATTCCACTACTGGAACAAAACAGAGCTAAGGCGCTGGACTTCCAAATGACTGTCTTTCATGAAATGACATTATCTAAAATTCTATTAAGACGTGCAAGCGCTGTGCAACCCAAATACAGCGGATCAAAGACAAAGGTGTATTTATTTTAGAGTATGTGTCAAAGATGTTCCGACTTTTTACCAAATTTAAAAAGCAAAAGCATTCTCTGTCCTCTCCACTTCTGTGGACTTAAAATAATCCTAGCAGTTTCGATCCCCACCGCAGATGAGGGAGGGGTGGGGATTCCTTGAATTGATCCTGCGTTGGAGCAAAATTTTGTACGGATTCCTTTCAACTTGGGGCAATGTCATTCTGGTCTGGGGAAGCTGAAGTGTCATGCCAACCCACTTTCAAAATCAGAAAGCAAAATGAGTGCCTACACCCTGGACACATCCTCATGAAAGTAATTTCTACCAGCACTGCCCAGCATGTCTCAGCTGCCCATGCCTATAACTTTCAATTCTCCCCCCTTTAAACTTGAACTCTGTCCTTATCCTGTATCTTCATGTGATCAAATACTGAACTTGAACACAGTACTCTTCCCCTACAGCTCTGTTTCTATGCATAAACATCGAGCAAGAGAATTCCTCCTCCCAAGAAACTTTTAAACACCTGTCTAGTTCAACTCCACTCTACCAGTATATACAAGTCGAGGCATAGAGACATAAGACATTAGATTGGAGCTTGAAGAACATAAAAACAAAACTGATAATCTTCCCTCTCCCTCCCCCGTCCCCCCCTCTTGGGACCTAGGACCTCAGTCCTGCCAGAATAATAAACTAATTCTATCTTTCCTGCAGCTCTCTTTCAAATGAATTAAGAGCATCACAAACTTTCTATGTCGGAACCGGCATACATCACTGTAAACTTCCGTGATGGAAAACATTGTCATTTTTCAATTTACTCCCAGTTATCCATCTCTGCTTGATTTGGGGGAAGGGAAGTCCACCCATCCTTCCACCAAACATACAAACATAACACATAGACAACATCAGATTTTCGCAAGCACGATAAAGAAATGTAGAGGAGAAATAGTTCAAAAGAAAAGCACAGACACATGGCAGAAAGAAAGAAAGAAAGAAAGAAAGAAAGAAAGAAAGAAAGAAAGACCCACAAAAGGCTTGTAAGAACGTTCCGTCGGGAGACTCATTACCTTGACCGAAGACTGGAAACACCCCCAGCGTCTCGGTGGCTTGGTTGATTTGATTTAGGTTTTGGCTTTTATTAATATTATTGTTTCTTAACGATTGATTGATTTGGTTGGATGGTTTTGGTTTGGTTTCTGGCTTGCCTTTTTTTTTTTTTTTTTTTTTTTTTTGGTTTTGGGCTTTTTGGTGGGGTTATTTAACTGCTAGTACCCGGAGCCTTCTGCAGTGCAGGCTGGGGTCTCTGCACCGCAGTGGCAGCCCTGGCTGCAGCGACGGCTTGGCTGTGGCTCACTCGGGTCCCTGCTGCCCCTGCGGCGGATCGCTGCTCCGGACACGCTGGGAGGGCTCCCGGCTGCAGAGAGGGAACGCGCCCCCGCCTCCAGGCTGCTGTGCTGTCCGCCTGCACGTCTGTCAGTCTGACCGTCTGTCGGTCTGTCCTGCAGCTTCTCGGCTGGCTTTTGCGCGCTCGGCTCTCCAAGTGGCCACTCTCTCCGGCTGCCAGTCCTTGCGTCGGTCTGTCTGCCCCTCCAGATCCCTGGGTCCCACCAGCAATGCAAGGTCTCTCTCCCCGTCTTCGGTGCCTACAGTGTCTCTCCTACTCTGTGCCCCTGGCCACTTCCCTCGGTCAGAGGAGGGCGTCTGGAGAGGGAGCCAGCGCGCCTCTCTCTCTCTCTCTCTCTCTCTCTCTCTCTCTCTCTCTCGTCTGTCTACACAGTGCACCCTCTCTCTCTCTTTCTCTGCGTTCCTCTCCTCCCTCTCCAAGGCTGTCTGGCTGTCCCCACCTGTCCCTCGCGCTGCCAGTCCCTCTCGGAGTCAGCCAGCCTGTCTCGGTGCCCCGGTCGGTCCCGCGTCCCCTGCCTGGCCGCCTGGCTCGTCCGCCCCTCCGCGGGCCCGTGCCCTCCCACGCGGCTGGCACCGTCTCCGGGGGCGGCGCCCAGCTCCTCCCTGCAGCCGCGGACGCGTCCGGTCCCCGCCCCGACTGAGGGCGACGCGCGCGCTGCACGTGGCCCCGCAGCGGCTCCGGCCGGCCCGGCTCCCCGAACCGCCCGCCACACCCCGGGCGGGGTCCAGGTCCCCTCTGCTACCGGGAGCCCCGGGGCTGCACCCCCGAGTGCGGGCACCTGCGCGGCGCGCCGGGCGCTGGCCGGGCCACCATCCCGGGGCTGCGACAAAGCGCGAGAGCCACGCGCGGCAGCGTGAGCATCATTCATCAGAGAAAACTGGCACGATGCCCCCTGCCCCTCCACGCCGCCTCCCGCGCCCAGCTCAGGCGCCTTCCCTCCACCCCGCGCCCAAGCCCTCCAGCCTACCGCTCCCGGGGCGCCTCGGCACGCCTGGGGACACCTGGCGAAGCCTGGCTCTCTTCTTTCGGGGCTCACTCCCCAAGCCAACTCTGCAGGGACAAACCCACAATCCTAACACCGCACCCCACCCGGACGAATCCGTAGCCTCGGAGCTCTTGGAGATTCTCCGCGTTGGCTTTGAGCGAGACCCAAAGTCCAGCAGCGAAGCGCCAAGAGTGCTGGGTGGGTGCAGGGACTGCCAGGACCGCTGCCCACGGTCACCCACCGAGGTGCCCCAAGCCCGGGGAGGGTAAGGCTGGGGCAGGGCGCAGAGCTGACACCTGAAGAAAGAAAAGCGTTGATGTTTCCTGTTTGTTTTGGAAATGTACTATTTTTATTATCTGTAATTCATTTTTTTCTCTCATTGTCTCTGGGTGCACTACTGAAAAAAAAAGGGGGGGGGGAACGTAGTGAAGGAGATTGAATAAATTTCCGGAATGCCGCCCACTCCTCCTGAGTGACTACCGAGCCGCCTTTTCCAACATTATAGGTCACCAGCCAAGATACACCACTCTAGCTTTCTGCACCCAGCTGAGCGCAAGGCATTTGATTCTGGGGTTCTTTTTCTAGGTTGTTATTAATGTGCAGGAAAATTATAGTTGTACGCTCCCTGCATGGAATTGCCAAAGCTCATTTTGACGGTCTCCAGCATATTCGGCTTCTGAAATGTAGACCCTGAATAACTGTGGATCTGGTGCAGTGAACGCCCCATCCCACGATAAATTGAAGAGGAGAAAAATCAACTTTTACCACCTACAATTAGGAACTCTGTGAATAGACAACAAATAAATAACCCACATAAAGGATGTCGTGAAAATGTCCACAGCCTTTTAGTTTTACTTATTGACACCCACTCCTAATGACAGGCATTAGAAACAGACTTATTAAGAGATGTGCCTTCCACACTGTTAGAGAAATATGATTTCCTCAAACAGCTCTCTCTCTGGTCATGTTCATATAGGCCATGACATTGATGATAAATCTTAAACTATATATGTACCTAGAAAATGCTATAAAATAGAGTAAATTTGTACTGGCCCTAGATGAATGGATAATTATTTTCCAACTAGTAGAAATTTTCTCCCTTGGGATTTGGCACTTGCTGGCATAAGAATGAGTCTACTATGTAAGGTATCAGGCAAAACCTAAATTCAGGACCATTATCTTGATATATATATATATTTTTTCATCATTCCTACTTAGCCATCTTCAAGTATCCCTAAGTGTTTTTCAACCATGTGGAATTCACTGAAAATGCATTAAAACTGTTTCTAATTTGCTTCCTTTTCCTTCAACTCAAGTCACATTCTGAAATCCCTACTTTTCTTTGGGGAAAATTGTGCCAACTTGTGCCATGACAGAAGCTCATACAATTGAGAGCACATGGAAAGAGGGTCAATGTTGGTATCCTCTCTGGACAGCAACCCCCGAATGGAGGGGCAGGTAATCTACCAACAGGAAGCCATAGCAGCTTGCTGGAAACACCAAGTCTTTCTACAAGAAATTAGATTCCACTCTCAAAATTCACTAGATGAATGGAACGCAACCCTACAAACTAGATTCAAAATGATAACCAGTGAATGGGGGGGGGGAGAACTCAACCAATATTCATAGAACAAACTTGGTGATGATGTAGAAGAACAAAATAATGTTTCCACATCTTAACTGCATGTAAACAAGTTTGATGAAAAAAATTATTGCGGTATTCTACGGATTTTAAAGTTTATTTTAAAAAAACATCCCAAAGAATAACATTAATTTCCTTCAACAAAAGGGTATTTTTTAACCTTTTCTCATCATATTTTGTCAAATTAGGAACTCCAGAAGGCTCAAGTTTATTTGAGGCCATGTAGATAGTTAGCCTTCGTCGATCTAATTTTAAAATGTTGTGTCCCAGTGTGGGACTGAAATATACTCTTGGGAATATTAGGCAGGCAGTGAGCAAGAAGTTATTTGTCTAGGTATTCAGAAAGTGTTTGTTATTTCCTTAAGTGATTTGAAACAGTTACTATTCTTTAAGACTCCTGGCTGGATATATATGAACTACCGGTACACTCATGAACACTGCTGTCTTCCTCCTTGGGCCTTTGGGTGACAGATTCACAGTGTGGATTGCAGATTGTATCAAAACATCCCAACTGTAGGGGTGGGAGGTGGGGGTGGGAGAAGACAGAGATATTGCTACTCTTGGTCGGAGGGGTTTTGAGCTCACTTGGCCTCATGTTTGAAATGAAGGCGTGTGCAGGTAACCAGGTAACCCCAGCTTGGGGAGTTGAGCTCACCTACACACCGGCGAACATCTCAGATTGTTGACAAGCTCCTTTAAACACATATTCCCCTAAGACACTAAATTAGTGCCCTTTAATGAAGCTCCCAAATTGGATTTTCAAAATAAGGCAAATTGCTACAATAGCCCAGCTACCTTTATAAGCACCTTCTCAGCTGAAGCGAGAAGTAGAATTTCCATGCTGTTGAACCTCCATCCTTCCTCAACAACTAGGCTGCGAGGAACTCCTCTTTAAGGCATACTCCCCCAACACAATAAAGGCCCATAAATCCCCTAGAGATGCTTCTCATTTGCCCTGTTTCCAACAAAACTGTCTAGGGTCTATTAAATACGGGTCTTGGGTTTCAAGTTTTGCAAATACGCATGATACAGAAAGGCGGGGGGGGGGGCACGATTAACATTTCAGCCAGAAAAGTTGAGAGCCCCATTCTTATTTTGTGCTAAGCCAAAATAACTCCCAAACACATTTCAGAACATCAACAGAGAATGTTACATCACGTATGCATCTGAGCATGAAGAAATGTCACGATCAAAAACAAAGAGAACTTGGGAGACTAGAAACCAAATGTTCTGATGGCACAGAGCCCTCGGTGGCAGCTAAGTCTCTTCTTCAGTGGGCTGTGTGCAGCGTAAGAAAATTATCTTCACGAACTCTTAAGAGTTCTCACAGGCAGACCGCAGATGAACGCGAACAGTGGCCTGACCATGTACAAAATGGTGTTTTGGTTTTCTGCAAACCAAGACCGTTCCTTCAACAAGAACGTGTTTAGTACTTTCATGGAAATGCAGCTGAATCTGAGGAGGTGCAGTATAAAGAGATAGGAGGAACCAGCTACAGAGGGGTTTTTAGGGAACCTGTCACCGAAAGATCTGAGCCACAAAAGACAAGGGAGGCTGCTGACTAAATTGCATATTTCTTTTCAGCATCTCTTGGGCTAGATGTACCATTCAGAAATATCTTCGGTGTTTAGATTTTTTTGTTGTTTTTTTTCCCCTACTGGTCCCCAGAGTACTGTGTTTCTTCCTCTGTGCCCACTGCCCTGAGAAGCCTGTGGCTTTGGTGTGGCTGAGGCAGGGGCGGGGGGCAGGACACAGATGCAGACTCAGAGCACAGGTGGGACCTCTTTCTGACTGCCAAGCAGGGGTGGGGTAGGACACCCTACAGCACCCTTCCATGGCTGGCCTGTCTTATGACTTCCTCCAGGTTTTCTCCTGCACCAAGTATGCATGGTCTCCCATGGAACCCACGAAAGGCATTTTTTCATTGTGTAAAACCTAGCCTGGATTTGAAAGCAGCAGTGAATCAGGACAGAAAGGGGGGAAAGCCAGGTGAATATCCAACCCCTGAGATGCGAGGAATGAGACAAAAAACCCAACATAACCTGGGCCAAACCATGGCCTGCGATCCTGCCTCCCTTACAATGCTATTCCTGAGGTCACATTTCCCCCCCACACTATGGACTCTGTCCCCTTTCTTACAAAAAGGAAGATTGAGGATGATCAGGCTATTCAGATTTTGGAAAACATATATTTGCCTTCTCAACCACGAGATGATGTTAAAAGGTCCATCAACTCGCTGCTAGAATAAGACAGCTTTAATCCATCGCTAATGAGATTCAGGACATTTGCATTTTTAAACGTGTTTGCTTTGTTTTGTTGTTGTTGTTGTTTTGTGCAGCGTTGGAGATTGAACCCAGGGCCTCTTGCTTGCTAGGCAAGCACTCTTTCCCACCCAGTCCAGAAAACATCTGCATTTTTAAATTGTTCTCCACACCTTAAAGTGAGGTGCGTGTATGTGTGTATGTGTATGTGTGTGTCTGTGTGTGCAGTTAATATCTCAAAAAACTACTGATGTCTTACTGCAAGCCAAACTGTAGGCCAAAATCCAGCATCCGAAGTAGAACAATGCATGGATACATAATTTTGCATCAATGTACAACTTGTTCTTCAAAGCTACTCTTTAAAGAAAGTTCCTTTTCATCTTTTCCAAATAAATATACATTTACAAAATGTATAGAGACATTTGGAAAAGGGGGGGATATCAGAATAAAAAAGGAACAAAATAAAAATCTCCCAAAATACTACCATTCGAACTGCCAGCACTTTCGTGCATAGGCAATCTGGATGCATATATATCCATAAATCCATAGATATATTTTGCATACATGGATTATAGAGTACATGTTGCTTTGTAATCAGCTCGCCCACGATATAATCTACTCTTTGCTTTAGCATAAGTCATGAGGATTCTTTCCACGGTGTTGACTATATATAAATATATTAAGAACAGCACAAGAGCCTATGAAATGCAGAACATGTTTATGTTATACATAAGTAAAAGGTATTGGTAATGAATGCTTCCAATTTGAGAGGTTTTCCCATTAAGGCAAATTTCTTTTTTTTTTTTTTTGGTGGTGGTACTGGGGATGGAACCCAGGGCCATTCTACCTCTGAACTACACCCCAGCCCTATTTTATTTCTATTTTGAACAGCATCTCACTAAGTTGCTGAGGGCCTCGATACACTGCTGAAGCTGGTCTCAAACCTGTGATCCTTCTGTCTCAGCCTCCCAAGTACTGGGATTACAGGAGTGTGCCACCACACCTGGTTTAAATTAATAACATTTGAGCCAGGTGTCGTGGCACACACTTGTAATCCCAGTACTTGGGAGGCTGAGACTGAAGGATCCGGGTTCGCGGCCAGCCTCAGCTACTTAGTGAGACCCTCCGCAACTTAGTGAGACCCTGTTTCAGAATAAAGAATAAAAAATAGGGCTGGGGGTGTAGATTGGAGGTAGAATCCCCCTGGGTTCAATCCCCAGTACTGCCAAAAAAATTTTTTTTCATAACATTTGAATTCTTCATTCAAAGAGTATCTACGTTTTACATTTTGACACAACACATTTAAAGATGTTATATCCAATTTGGAGTCTTTTTTGTCTTGATTACTAATCTTTACTAAAGAGTCAACTAACCTTTGCCTTCTTGTTATAAATTACATAGACATAAACATATACCATAAAAGCGTTTGAAATATATTTTCTATCACCATTTTGAATGAATTAAATTAAAGCAAAAACTTTAAGAAAAGAGAACAAAACAAATTATATGAGTCTGCTATTTATCTCTTTGTTTTAGACATTTCCCTTGACACAGACACCAGTTTCTATAAATAAGGGTAAATATTTGAGGAAGCAGACTGAATGCTTTCAGGCCAAGGAGATGCAATTTGGTGGACCAAGGATATGCCTTCTTCTGCTCCCGGGATAAAGCCGCTCCCTCGGACCACAGGCAGCCTCCAAACCATTGTCTCGACCCTCTTCCTTTGCTGATCATGTTAGGCATACAGAGCCGATAGCACTGATGGATTTACATTATCATCTATTTATTCTCCAGCTCCTGGGATGGGTGCGCAGACGCAGAAATATGCTAAAATACTGGAAGCCTCAATGGGAGAGAAAGAGTGGGCTACGCATCATCAGTTGAACAACTCATAGTGACCTTCACTTTGCTACATGAAGTTGGATCCCAGGGCTCCCCCATGTCCAGCTCTTCCTTTCTTCCTACAGCTCACCCCATCCCCAGCCTTCTTGTAGTCGGGCAGCATCACGTGACAAGCTCTCACCAACCGAGTGTGCTTGCGACCGATGGGTGCCACTTTTAGGCTGAGGCAATGAGACCTCTGTGGATCTCCAGGTTGTCCTTGTCCTCTCCCCTTCCCCAGTGATGAATGAGGTCAAATATCCAGACAATAGACTTGTGGGATGATGGAGCCTCCATTAACCTGGATACCTGACTGACCGTGTGGACCTGGCTTCAACACTAACCCAATCAGGCATGCAAATTAAGCAAGAAAAGCAAATGTGGCTTAAGGCACTGAGATGTGCAATTGCTTGATACCACAGCACACTTCCTGATTATAAACTATCTCCTTGTTTAATAGCATGGGAGGGAGAAACACGAACTGCAGTAAACACAGCACAGACTTTGGGTCCAGGAGAACAGAGTTTTCATCCTCAATTTATCACCAATTCACTGCAAGATTTGAACAAGTCGTTCCCACCTGTGAGCCTCACTTATTTCTATTTTTTTTTTTTTTGCAGGGCCGGGAATTGAACCCAGGGGCGTTCTACCTCCAAGCTACACCCCCAGCCCTATTTTTTATTCTTTATTTTGAAACCAGGTCTCACTAAGTTGCGGAGGGCCTCACTAAGTTGCGGAGGGCCTCACTAAGTAGCTGAAGCTGGCCGCGAACCCGGATCCTCCGGTCTCAGCCTACCAAGTACTCGGATTACAAGTGTGTGCCACCACGCCCGGCTTTATTTCTAATTTTAAATATCTAACCAACCAATATCACATTGTTCTAACTCCTGACGTGTAATAGTACGGTTTGACATCTTTCAAGAGAGTCCCTATTCTTACTCTACTTGTTAATGCTATTCTGGTCATATTTTTAATACTTTTATTGGTGCATTATAGTCTCACATCATCATGTAATTCATAGTGATAGTGACGTATATGCACACTGCACTTGCCTTAGTTTTTTCTCCTCCATTTGATTTCTAGGAAGAGCCTTTAAATTTTCATAAAAAATTTAAAAACTGTGTGTAGTGGCCCATGCCTTCAATTCCAGCACTTGGGAGGCTGACAGGGAGGACTGCAGGTTCCAGGCCAGCCCCAGCAATTTCATAAGGCCTTCAGCAACCTAGCATGACTCTGTTTCGAAATAAAACAAACAAACAAACAAACAAACAAACAAATAAATAAATAAATAGGACTGATGATGTAGCTCAGAGGCAGAACACACCAGGGCTCAATCCTCTATACCAAAAAAAAAAATCATAAAATATCTTCCTGGTATTTTCGTTGGCATTGCATTGAATTGATAGCTTGATTGTGAGAGAATGGTGTCATTTGCTATTATCTTCCCAAATGTGAATTGATTAATCTCTTCTATTTTTCAGTAGGCTTCTGTTTTCATTTTTTTTTTTTTTTTGCGGTACCGGGGATTGAACCCAGGGGTGTTCTACCTCCGCACTACACCCCCGGCCCTATTTTTTATACTTTATTTTTGAAACCGGTTCTCACGAAGTTGCGGAGGGCCTCACTAAGTAGAGAGAGAGAGAGAGAGAGAGAGAGAGAGAGAGAGAGAGACAGGGAAAGAGAGAGAGAGCGAGAGAGCTGAGGCTGGCCATGAACCCGGATCCTCCAGTCTCCGCCTCCCAAAGTACTGGGATTACAAGCGTGCGCCACCACGCCCGGCCTGTTTTCATTTTTTAGTAGATTTTTAATGTTGGTTACTATATATTTATGTTACTTCTAATTATAACCTCATCAATTTCCAAAGGTTTTTAATTTTGCCATCTCTTACCTATTTTATTAATACTACCAGAATTTTTAAATTATTTCTTCTAAGAAGCCAGTTTTTGTTTTGTTTTGTTGTACTGGGGATGGAACCCAGGAGCCTTCTACCTATGAGCTACACCCCCAGACCTATTTTATTTCTTATTTGGAAACAGGGTCTCACTAAGTTTCAGAAGGCCTCACTAAGTTGCTGAGGCTGGCTTCAAACCTGTGATCCTCCTGTCTCAGCTTCCCAAGTACTGGGATTACAAGCGTGTGCCACCACGCCCAACTAGAAGCCAGTTTTTGGGAAAAAAAAGAAAAAAATGTTTTCTATTTCATGTTTTTATCTTTCTAATATTTTAGGGGTTGTTCAATTATCATAAATTATCATAGCTTCTTAAGAATAAAACTTAGATATAGAATGACCCCTTGAAGAGCTCATAAATTGGTGTTTGGAGTAGATGTCATTGAGTCATGAAGGTTATAATCCCAGCAGTGGATAAATCCATTGTAATGGATTTATCTGGGTGGTGACCCAGGCCAGTAGGGTACGGCTGGAGAAGGTGGGTCCCTGGGGGTGTGGACTTGGGGATTATATATGGTTCCTCCTCCCTTAGCTCTCTCTTGCCTCCGACCTCCATGATGTGAGGAGCAAAGCCCATGTGTTATTTCTGTCTATGCTTCCCGCCGCCATGCCTTGAGATCCACGGTCCCCGGCCTCACGGCCTCACATGGACTGAAATGCGAGCAAATGAATTTCTTTCCTCTAAGTCACGTGGTCAGGCTTTTAGATTATGGCTGTGAAAGTGCTGGCTGGAACAGTTCATTTTTTAAAAGTTTTAAATATTATAACTTTAACTATAGAAATTCTGTCTTATTCTATTTTCTGTACCTATTTTTTTCAGGTTTCCTATCTTTTTATTCACTGTAAGTATATTTTCACTTATCTTTTTGAGAGTTTAGTTATGAGAGCTGCTTTAAAGTTGTATTGGGTCAGTGATAGAGCACTTGCCTAGCATGCAAGTTTTATCCCTATCAATAAAAACCTAGCATGGGTTTTATCCCTATCAATAAAAACCTAGCATGGGTTTTATCCCTATCAATAAAAAAACGACTAAGAAGACAAGTTGTTAATTAGTAATTATCAAATCAGAGCTATCTGGAGGGCCAGGCTTCATGGGCTTTTTTTTTTTTTTTGAGAATGAGTAACTTTTTTCACATTTTATATCAATTGATTTTAGATTATATCATGGATCATGTGAATGTTATACTATGTACTTTGTACTGTACTTTGTACTGTTATGGTTCAATAATGAATGTTGATATTTTCATTTTAGCAGGCTTCTTACTTGATTTGGCTCAAACTGCACACTCAATATTGATGTCAGCAACTGAAATTTCAAATCATTTTTTCCCCTCTTTAACTGGCTTGCCTGTGTTCTGCCCACTTTCTGTACACTCAGGAAACAGTCAGATTTTCGATGAATTTATAGACAGAATGTGGGGCTCCTTGCATCTGGATATCTCCTTTCTGGAAATAGGTCTTTAGTTTCCGGTGGATCTTCAGGCTCTTAAGCCTACAAGATTTTGGCTATACTACTATACTACTCTACAAATAGAGTTTTAGTTGTCACACAGGGATAACTGCTGATTCTCTGCAGGTTGAAAACCATGAAAATGTTCAACTCAATCTATGCTGATTCATATATATATGAATATATATGAATATATATATATATATATATATATACATTTTTTATTGGTACCATAGGATTATACATCATAGTGAGATTCAAAGTGATACATTCATAAAAGCACACAGCATCTCTCTCTCGGAGTGGTTCCCTTCATCCTGCTATCCCCCTCCTCTGTTCCTGTACCTGCTAGTAAGGTTGTTAGTGACACATTCATATATAGACACCATTTTATTTGATGGCTTTCATTCCTTAAGCCTCCTTTTTAGCCTCCCCTCCTCCCATCCCTGTTCTCCTGGCCTCACTCCTTATTATCATGAATTTCCTTTTCTTTCCTATTTTCTCTCCAGCTTCCACGTATGAGAGAAAATATATGACTCTTGACTTTCTGAGACTGGCTGATCTCATTTAGCATAATGTTCTCCAGTGCTATCCATTTTCCTACAAATGACCATGATTTTGTTATTCTTTATGGCTGAGTAAAACTCTGCTGTGTGTATGTACCACATTTTCATTATCCATGCTGCTTCTTTGATTCAAGGATCAACTCTCTTCTAAAATCCGTTAACTTTTATTCTCCAGAGTTGATTGTTGCTATTTCAGGGGCGTTTGGTCTGTTAAGAGCTTAGCCAGCTATACTAGAAACAGGATTAACATTTCCCTGAGTTCCATGAAGGAAGAAAGGAAAACTGGAAGACAAAAGAGAAAATTATACAAATAGAAGATACTGATTCTGGGAATGGGACAGAGATATCCCCAGGTTCTTCTGCTTATATCAAGTTGTCAAAAAAAAGTCCCAATAAATATATGAAAAATGTTCAACATCATTAACAATCATAGAAATCAAAACTACACTGAGATTTTATTTCATTTCATTTCGAGCAATCATCAAGAACACAGAGTATTCTGGCAAGGATTTGGGAAAATAGGAACTATTGTACACTGTTGGTAGGATTGTAAATTAGTGCAACCACTATGGAGATCAGCATGGAAGTTCCTCAAAAGACTAGGAGTGGAACCATCATATTACCAGCTACGTCACTCCTCAGCATCTTTCCAAAAGAATTAAAGTCAGAATACTCTAGTGACACATGCATACTCCTGTTTATGGCAGCACAGTTCACAAGGGCCAAATCATGAAGCCAACCTAGTTATTTATCAAAAGATAAATGGATAAAGAAAATGTGGTATATGCACAGAACGGAAGTTTACTCAGCCATAAAGAAGAACAAAATTGTATCACTTGCAGGAAAATGGATGGGACTGGAGAACATCATGCTAAGTGAGATCAGCCAGACTCAGAAAATCAAGGGTGGTATGTGTTTTTTCATGTGTGGAAGCTAGAAAAAAAAAGGAAAGAAAAAGGACCTCATGAAAATTAGGAGAGAGACCAGTACAGTCGAGGAAGGGGATTGAGGGAGCTTAGGAGAGGATATAAATGGAAGGTACAGGGAAGGAAATGGACTAATGTTACGTGCATATATGAACGTATCACTGTGAATCTCACTATTGTGTACAACTAGAACGCACAAATCAACATTTTTAACAAAGAAAAGACTGAGAAGGAAGCTAAAATTGGTTTTAAGTAGGCTGATCTGCCGTATCTTTCACTGTCTCCATTTTGACTTCAACATTTATTACATGCATCTTATTCTTCATGAAACTTGAAAACCGAATCCTTCTTTCTGAAACATAAGTATATGGGATTCAACCAATTCTGACCAGGATATATTTTAGAGAATAAAGTTCAATAAGGAGAGAAGGAAAGCGTCCTAGTAGCTCTCAGGCATAAATGACATTAGAAATACTTAAAACTCTCTCACTAGATGAGTATAAACACAGAAACTTTTTTAAAGACTTTTTTTGATGTATTTTATACATTTCCCTGCTGGATCTATTCACTAATTCAGGGTGAATAAAATCTAAGCTAGTCTTTCTGCTTAAGATAAAAATGATTAAGTATGTTTCTTTGTGCTCACTGGTTATTAACTATACCGCAGTATATTGGAGTATTGCAGTCAGTCGTGAAATCCATCTCAATTTGTTACAAATTATACTTAGGGATCGGATTTTTCCCATTGCTTTCAAAATAAATTAAATTTGGTGTCATTCCTCTAATAATATCATTAAAATTTCTTACATTGTAATGGATTTACTTGAGTAGAAAAAAAGAAAAAACTTTTAAAGGTTTTAAAAGTGAGTTGATGTTCCACCCTTGTGAAATATTGCTGGTATATTTCATAACAACAACAACAACAACAAAAATGAAGATGAGTGTGGTGGTGCACGCCTATGTGATCCCAGTACTTGGGAGGCTCAGTCAAGAAACTCACAGATTCAAGGCCAAGCTCAACAACTTAGCAAGACCCTGTTCCAAACTTAAAAGATAGAAAAGGGTTGGAGGTGTAGCTCAGAGGTACAATCTCCCTGGGTTCAATCTGCAGTAGCAAAAGAAATAAAGAAAAAAAATGTTTCAAAGCTACTTGTCTTGTTTACTAGAGAATACAATAAGTTTATAACCAAAGCAGAGAGGTTGTTAAAATAAAATGAAACTGGAACAGGAAGTCTTGAGTGGATGGAAAATATTGACACCAATATCAATGATAATATAAATGGAAGAATCCTTGTCATAAACAAAGAATATTGCCTAAGTAAATATGATGTACCACACATTACTTAGCTATGATGAGGACAAGGTCATGATTAGGAAAAAAAAAAAGCTATGAAAGAATCTAGATTGTCCTACATCTACATGTCTATTTGCAGAGGAAGACTGTTGTTATACACCAAAAAGATGTGTACACCCGCTAAGTGATATTTGAACCAAGCCAGGGAGCGTCCAGGTGGAACTAATGAGAGAGGACCGCAGAGCGAGGTCATGGAGGGAATGATGCTTCAGTCAGATGGATGCTCGAGTCCTGATGTCGAACATAAAACTGACACACACGCAAGATAGAGCCGTCGCCAGGGGCCCCACCACCTTCTACATCGCTGAGAGTCTCATTTGCCTAAAAGCAGTGCACCTGATAAATTCTTAATGCGCACTGCTCACAATTCTATCCTGTGAGAGGTGGAAAAAGTTTATCTCTGGCTCAGTTCTGTACTATGGGGAGAAATTCGTTAACCAAGATGAAGTTATAGCAATCTCGGGATCTGGTGTATTGGGCTCAGTCAGAAGTGTTCGCTGGACTTCAAAGAGATAGACATATCAAAGTTCAGAAATATAATGATGGGTACAATCCTCATGGCCTGAATTTCTACATGGAAATATTGTTAAGGAAGTTTTGACTAAAGCCAGGTATGATGGCGCACACCTGCAACCCCAGTACTTGGGAGGCTGAGGTGGGAGAATCGCGAGTTTGAGGCCAGCCTCAGCAACTTAGCAAGACCCTCAGCAATTTAGTGAGGCCCTATTTCAAATTGAAAGTATTTTAAAAAGCCCGGGGTGCAGCTCGGAGGTAGAATGTCCCTGGGTTCAATCCCCAGTGCTCAAAAAGAATTTTGGACTAATTCAGTGAACATAAAACTCCAGTTATTCCACTGACAAATAAGAGTTGGTAGAGATGAGTGTGGTTACCCAGGCATCTCTCCAATAAGGTCAGATTCTAAAAGATGTGAATCACCTGGTACAAAAGCAAACTCAAAACGGATCAAACATCTAAATATAAGATCTGAGATTTTGCAACTCTTAGAAGAGAAAATAAGGGAAATACCTCAACATATAGGCTCAGATAGAGACTTACTGAGTAAGAAGACCCCTGTAGCTTAGGAACTGAGAAAAGAAGCCAATAAATGGCATGCCATCAAATTTAAAAATCTTCTGCACAGCAAAGGAAACAATGAACAGAATGAAGAGACAACCAGCAAAATGGGAGGAAATCATTGCCAGCTATTCCTCTGACAAGAGGACTAATAATATCCAAAATATGTAAAGAACTTAAAAAAACATTGAAAAAACCCCAAATAACTCCATCAAAAAAATGGGCAAATGAACTGAATGGACACTTCTCAAAAGAAGTCCAAATAGCCAACAATGATATGAAAAAATGTTCAACATCTGTAGCCAGCAGGGAAATGCAAAATCTAAACCACACGGAGGTTCGATCTCACTTCAGTTGGAATCACAGTCATCATAAGCACAAAAGAATAATACATGCTGGTAAGAATGTGCAGGGAAAAGGAGCTTCTATACACTGTTGCTGGAAATATAAATTAGTATAGTCACTATGAAAATCAATATGGAGGTTCCTCAAAGAGCAAAACATGTATCTATCATGTGATCCAGATATGATCCTGCGATACCACTCCTTGGTATTTCCCAAAAGAATTATATCATATATATACATAGAATTTATATATAAATTTATGTCATATAAATTTATATATAAAATTTTTATGTAAATATATATATATATATATTTATATATATATTTTGGTGGTACTGGGTATTGAACCCAGAGGCATTCTACCTCCAAGCTACACCCCCAGCCCTATTTTTTATTCTTTATTTTGAAACAGGGTCTCATTCAGCTGCGGAGGGCCTCACTAAGTAGCTGAGGCTGGCCACGAACCTGCGATCCTCCTGTTTCAGCCTCCCAAGTACTGGGATTACAAACGTGTGCCACCACGCCCGGCTATATATTTTTAATATACATGCATACTTCTGTTTATTTCAGCATGATTCAGAATAGCCAAGTCATGGAATAAGCTTAGGTGTTTATGAACAGATGAAAGGCTAAAGAAAATGTGGTATATATACGCAATGGAGTATTATTCAGCCATAAAAAAGAAAAAAACTATGCCCTTTGCAGGAAAATGGATGGAACTTGATAATGTAATTTTGAGTGAAATAAGTCAGACTCATAAAGTATCATATGTTTTCTCTCCCATGTGGAAACTAGAAGAAAAAATAAATAAATCAATGGGGAGCCTGGTGTGGTGGTGTGCGCCTGTAATCCCAGTACATGGGAGGCTGAGACAGGAGGATCACAGGTTCGAGGACAGCCTCAGCAACTTAGCAAGACCCTGTTTCAAAATAAAAAAAATAAAATAGGACTGGTGGTGGATCTCAGAGGTAAAATGCCTCTGGATTCAATGCCCAGCACCACCAAAAATACTGTAAAAATGAAACAGGGAAAAAAGGGTCTCCATAAAATTAGAAGGGAGACAAGTAGGGTATAGAAGGGGAAACGAGGGAGGAAGAAGTAGAGTGAGAAGGAGGTATTGGGGAGTAAATTGATGAAATTATGTTTTATGGATGCATGAATATACCATAAGGAAGTCCACCATCTTGTATAATTAATAGGCACCAATAAAAAGTGAGAAACTCACCTGCAGATGGGGGGAAATGGAAGTGAGCCCAGAGGTTCCCTCAGCTGCAGCACAGGATGCCCTGGTTACAAGACACGCATTTCTGCAGGTGAGGCCTGGATTCATGTTCTCTAGAGTTGAACATAAGATGCCACAAAATAATATCAGTTATCGATCATTCTTCTCTCGTTGTCCCTGGCATGGCAGGTTGTACAATATTTGTTCCAGACACCTGGTCTTTAGTAATTGCTCAGAGAAGATTGTTCCTTCAGATATACTGCAAAATATCGTTCAGTAATCTCCCCTTACAAGGAAATGACTGCTCTCCATATGTAAACAGAGAGCTCAGAAATGGTGGCCTTTCTTTCTATAGTCTCCACGTGAAGTTAAACAAGAGGATTTTGTACCACTCACGATTAGAAAGATGAAAAAGTTGCAATAAAAATAAATGGGTGCCTTCAACTTTCCTATGTAACATCATTATGCACCTTCCCTTCTTGCTGGCTTGCTGAAATGGGCTCAATGTTTGTGTATGCTGATGTTTTTGGTGTGTGTATAGAGGGATTGAATGCAGGGGTATTCTACCTGCAAGCCACACCCGCAGCCCTATTTTACTTTTTATTTGGAAACAGGGTCTTGCTAAGTTGCTGAGGGTCTCGTTAAATTGCAGAGGTTGACCTTGAACCTTCAATTTTCATGTCTTGGCCTCCCAAGTACTGGGATTGCAAATGGAGCCATTGGGAGGTAACTAAATCATGAAGGTGGAGCCTTCAAGAAAGAGATTAGTGTCCTTAAACAAGAGATCCCATAGAGCTCATTTGCCCTCTTTCTGCCACGTGAGGATAGAATAAGAAGTTGGTAGTCTCCAGTCCTCACCAGAAACCAACTGCGTCAAGGCTCTAACCTCAGACTTCCAGCCTCCAAAATGTGAGAAATTAATTTCTGTTGCTTACAAACCATCCAAACTATGGTATTTTGTTATAGCAGCCCAAATGGCCTAAGACATTAGCAACTTCCCCATGATCAACTTCTATGATCATTTAGTTCAATAACTCTCATGCTACTAACTCAGAGGCATAGCTACTGTTCAACTGCCTCAGACTCAATATGACATTGACAAAATTCAACCTTCTTTTTCTATACTTCTTTTTCTTCCCTTCTTTGGTATTCCTAAGTTCCCACTTTTACTTCTTCATGTAGCTCTCAACACAATTATACACCAGTAAGGAAGCCATGGAGTAGAATCTTTATTAAATGGTAAAAAAAATTAATCTGTGGAAAGGATTTTTCCATTATACTTTAATTTTAAAATATCAAACATCTAATCTATAGAAAAGAGCTAGCTCATAAAATATATATGAAATTTTAACAAAAGATAAACAGTTCCTAATCTTCTAACCAGAGTCTCTAGAAAATCAGCTAGAATACTACCAATATTATTGTAATCTACCCAGGGACCCTCCAAACCCCATTTCATAGTGTCACTGACAAATTTTTATCATTCTTTCTGTTTTTGTTCCATTTTGCCCCCTTTTTAATGTTTACCCCACATATGTATGTATTTCAAATTCATATGATATTCAGATCTGTGTCTCTTTCAGATGTTTTTTGAAGACACGACACAGAAAAGGCATGCATACCGTATACATTATCTTTGGTATGTTCTTTTACATACCATATTATATTTCTAAGATTCATCTATGTTTTATATATGGAAAGAATGAACTACAGTATGAACTACAGTCATTCTTACTGCCATATAATACTCTACTGGGTGCTTAATTATTTTTTTCTATGATATAAAATGAGTTGTTTCTGGTTTGCAGCTATTTCAGGCAACAAACTATGGACATACTGGCATATATCTTTCTGTAATGATTGTACAGGGGTTCCTCAAGGATATGAAGTTTAGAGTTTATCTGTTAGATCCTAAGTTCATGTTTAACTTTTGAAGAGTTAGTCTAACATTTAGCCAGAAATGCAGTATGTTCATTACTATTTGAAGAAATAGTTCTTGTGTTTCCATTGACTATTAAATGGATATATTTCTTTAAGTTGAACCCCCAAAATAAACTTCATCCTACAAAATGTATAAGTATTTATTTTAAATACTTAATACCATTATGGCATGCTTAATATTTTCTGTAGAGACTATTATTCATTTATTTATTTTTGCTTTGCTTTCATGAGGCGCTGGGAATGAACCCAGTTCCTGGCACATGCTAGTGTTCTACCACTGAGCCACATCCCCAGCCCCAAGAATCCGATCTACATTCTGACTATGTTCATGGTAGTTAGACTATATGTGCTATGTCAAATTGACAAATATTTTTCCTCATTCTTTTATTTGTCTTTGCTCTGTTGATTGCTGTTGTTCAAAATCTTTTTAGTTTAACAAAATCCCACTTATTTATTTTTACTTTGTTCCCTGTGCCTTTGAGGTCTTATCTAAAATGTCTTTGCTCAGACTTAAGTCATGAACATTTTCCCCATGTTTTAATTCTAGAAGTTTCATAGTTTGGGTCTTAATTTAGGTCCTTATTCTAGTTTGAGTTGATTTTTTTTGTATATGGTGAGATATATAGGTATAATTCTGTTCTTCCTCATATGAATATCCAGTCATCCCAGCACCATTTATTAAAGAGACTGTTTTTTTTTTCCATTGTGTGTTTTTTGGCACCTTCGTTGAAAATCAGTTGCTGTTAAATACCTGCATTTATTTATGGGAGGTTTTCTGGTTTTTGTTTTGTTTTGTTTTGTTTGGAGTTTTGCTGGATCCCATGCTCAGAAAAAAAGAAAAAGCAATAGGCAATTTTGTGCTTCTGTCTCAACTCCCCAATTTTCATTAACTACTAGCAAACATAAAGAATTGATTGTCAAATTTGAGTCACACGAATAAGACCCAGTATCAAGTTTTATTAATAATTTCTTTTTTTGCGGTACTGGGGATTGAACCCAGGGGCATTCTACCTCCGAGCCCCACCCCCATCCCTATTTTTTATTCTTTATTTTGAAACAGGGTCTCACTAAGTTGCGGAGGGCCTCACTAAGTAGCTGAGGCTGGCCACGAACTTGCGATCCTCTGGTCTCAGCCTCACAAGTACTGGGATTACAAGCGTGCACCACCACGCCCGGCTAATAATTTCAATATATAAGATTAGAGATACTCAAGCAAAGCAGAGAGGTCCCAGATACCTTGTGTAGCTCCTCTGGTTGTTCCTTCCCTTGTGACATAAAGTATCTTTGGACCAGATTTATACATGAGGCCTCTAATTGAAATTCACCTGACTCTTACACCAAATTATTTGGTTATGAACTATTTCTATTTTATATTCCAGATCATTGTATAGCTTCTATACTCTCTGGCAGTAATACCTCAGAAATTTATTATTACTGGTCTGAGACATCACAAGCAATCCTAACCCAGGGATATGTGGTTAAGAGTATTCCATAAATAAGGACCTTCCTTCCTAGGAAATATTTTAATCTATTTATCATATGATTCATTTATTAATATGATTACAAGAAGATTAGACTGGATCAACAGCTTTTTTCTTTCAGCAACATCCTCCCAATAATCAGAAATATATGGATTACAGGTCAGATGTTTTAACTCATTTCTACTCAGTGACATTATCCATTGTCAATGTCTGAATTATTTACATTCTATCCTAAAGTTGTTTGATCATATTTTGATGGATTCCATTCACCATAGCTTCTCTAATGCAGGGTTGTTTGCTTTGATTCATCTCTTGGTTGTCTGGGTTTTGTCAAGTAGTTGTTTCTAGAAAGGCTCATAGATCATTTAAACCTTGAAATCTTATATGTTTAATAGTGTTGGCCTACTTGTTTTGATCCATAGCTTGACTGAGGAAATATTGATTTGATATTTCCCTCCCAACCTGGTAGACATTGTTCAATTTTACCTTCTTGCTTTGACTTGATGGTGTTTTAAGGAATGAGGGCAAATAGGTTTTAACTGAAGGGCAAACTGTGATCAGTTGGTAGCAGTATGTTCAAGCAGTGTATTCCAAAGTAGCATCTGGAGTCTGCAGGAAGGAAGACCTTGATCAAGTAGCCAACTCTGGCAAAGGCCCAGGAGGGAAGAGAGATGGCAAATGTACCTTTGCCAGTCTAGCTGGAAGTTTCACCTGTTCCAAGGCTGCTGGCAACTCAGTAGATTTTTTTTTAATGAAAATCCATTTGGATGCAAAACAATCCATTTCTAATGATGGAATTTCAAGAGAGATTTTTCAATAGCTTCATATACACATGAAGCTGAAAGAGGAGAATGCATGGGAGAAACTAATGCATCGAAAAGGAGAAAATAGTGAAGATATCAGAGTTAAATGATGAAATTAACAAGCATGGTCTAATAGCTTTTTATCATACTTCATTCCTTCCAAAGAAAAAGTATCTATTCTCAAAGATACACAACACGAATGCAGATAATTTGCTAGGAAACAAGGAATTAGCTCTAATTTAAGAGTGAAGAGCAGAATATTTGCCAACCCTGATGAAGTCAAGTTAGAAATCAATAATATATTAAGGCCTCTGCCTTCCAAAACATGTTGGGAATATAAATGATATACTTTTAAATGATTAACAGGATAAATATGTAATAACAGAAAATAAAAAACTAGTTAAATAAAAGACCATTTCAAGCCAGTGGGAAGTAGCTAGAGCCATGCTTAGAGGGGATTCCATGGTTTGATAATGATAGACAGATAGACAGATAGATAGATAGGTAGATAGATAGATAGATAATAGATAGATAATAGATACATAGATGATAGGTAGATAGAAAGGATAATTAAAAGGTGATTATTTCACTCAGCATTTTCACTGCCATGACCCAAAATACATGACGATCGCAACTTAGAGGAAGGAAGATTTATTTGCTTAGGGTTATGAAGATTTCAATCCATGTTAAGCCAGGTTATGGAGTTCAGGGGATGATGGCAGGAAGCAGAGAGAGAGCAAGGGGAGAGGACGAGGGACACACACATAAATATGGTATAGTACCTAAGGCCACACACTCCCAGTGACCAACCTCTTTCAGCCACATTCTATCTACCTGCCTTACCACCCAATAAATTCATTAATCCATCAATGGTATTATCCACTGATAAGATTAGAACCATCATGATCCAATTATTTCACCTCTGAACAATTTTCTTTTCTCCTCCTTTTCCTTCTTCTCCTCCTCTTCTTCTTCTCCCTACTCCTCTTCTTCTCCTTGTCCTCCTCCTCCTCACTTCTTCTCCTCCTTCTTTCTTCTTCTCCTCCTTCTTTCTTCTCCTCCTTCTTTCTTCTCCTCCTTCTTTCTCCTCCTCCTCCTCCTCCTCCTCCTCCTCCTTCTTCTTCTTCTTCTTCGCATTGCCAATGCATGGCCTTTTCCAGGGGGCATCCTATGTATGACCACACCATAACAGTGATTATCTACTAAATATCCAATCAAGGAAGAAAGACAATACAAAATTAAACCAAGACTTAAAGCATATAAAAGGATAAATATTGACTTTCTATAATTTTAACAAACATAATTTCCCCCAAATAGTTGATACTTCACAATTATTTTCTAAGGAAAAAGATAATACAATAATAAACACTCTTAGGAAGTAAATGGGAAACTTGCTATACATGTGTCAGTTTCCTTTTTTAATTTTAAAATGTGATACAAGTTTCTGCAAATAATTGTTGAGGTTTGAATAAATGGATATTTAAAAGAAAAGTATAAATTTAGGAAAGCCAGCCTAAGAAAGCATTGAAAGATCTGAAGTCAAACAAAAACACTACCCACTAATAGAGAAGAATCTCTAGGCAACCAATCTTTTCTACTTAAAGGAAACCTCCCGGTGAGCAGGATGGGTTTAGTGTGAAGAGCTTCAAAGTGCTGGCATATTTGCTTCTTTCTAATTATGAGATCATATTCATACATTACTCACTTAGTTTAAGATACATGAAAATATAATTTCAAAACAAGCGAACAAAGCAAGAAATAAAACGAAGCCAACCTCTAGCATATGTCTGTTTTTCTTCAGCTCTGATACGAATCCAGGTCTTGCTCTCTTTTATTTAGAGTTGGAAGTCAAGCTCCCTAAATCAAGACACTCTGAAGACTATTCTACACATGTCCTCCTTGGCCCAAATAATGCCCTTTTATGGCGCTCTCTCTTTTCACGCGTGATGCCTTTGATGTCTACTTCAAATAGGTTTCTCCTACATCAGAGCGCAGCAGTGGGGGCAGTTCAGCGAGTGACAGAGGCAGGGGAACAATGTCCTTTGCCCACAGCCACTGTCCCTAGGGATGACCCTGAATGTGGGTCAGCAACTTCTCGGGGTGTGGTGGAGATGTTGGCTAAAACTTTTTAACCCCTTGGACTGTGTTGCTCAGTGCTAATGTTAAGATATTTAAAAAAATATCTTCAGTTACCACTCTACCACCTTCCTTTGCAGATTCACCACTTGAGCTCCTCCAGAATCAGGGTCTGGGCCAGTTTAGTGTGCATATGGTTTGGGCCAATGACAGTGCCCTTCCCTTCCAGTGCCCCCAATGGAGTATTCTAGAGCAATCCCCCCCCATGGAGTGTTCTAGAGCAATCCCCCCAATGGAGTGCTCTAGAACAACCCCCCCCCCAATGGAGTGCTCTAGAGCAATCTTGGCTGAGCATTTATTGTTACCCGTGACTGCTTTAACAGCTTCACGTGCATTAAAATGTCTGTGTGTTTGTCTCCTTGATTATAGGCAATAATACCTACTGTGCAGCTTTGCGATGTGGATTAAATGAGCTCACATATTAGTTAAATCTCTCGGCATGCAGTGGGCTTGACACTGATGTCAGTGTATCCCTCCCTCTTCCCCATCATGCATGAATAATTCGAGATCCCAAAATATATGGATGGCTCCACCAGCCTTGATATACAATAACAATAATGTTTTTAATAATAGTTATTATAACTCTCATTTATTGAGGGTTTACCATTTGCCAGTCAGCACGCGAAGCCTGTTACATATATAGACTCATCGAGTCCTCAAGATACCCCTGAATGGCAGGAACATGAGCTCCTTGATTCTGCACTGCCCTGAAAGAAAATGCCAGAGAAAAACATTTCTCTTCCCAAACCACCACCATTTACCACTCCCTTCCTTTGAACACGAACACACACACACACACACACACACACACACACACACACACATTTTCTTCATCATCCTAATTCTTTCTCTTATTTTTTACAACTGCCTTCATTTTCTTTCGCTTTGCTTCCATTTCCATTTCTAGACATATTTAATCTTTTCTTTTGTTTTATATTCTGAATTATTTCATGCACCCAAATTACAGTCCTGTTAGAGAAAGTAAAATATCCTCCCCTTTGCAGAGCTCAGCACGGGTGGGAATCCTGCCACTGAACAGTCTGTCCGTGTTCAATTTTAGCATCATATAATTTCCTGCATAATTGTTTAAATGTCCTCATTCTCATCCCTGTCGCTCTCCCCACACTTTGCTATTTTTTAAAGAAACCATCCAAGCTGCATGTTTGGTTCAACAGGGAATTTCACAGAGGAAAAAATGCCAGACTGCATCATATGCTGTAAGTTACCGCAATGCCTAAGGAGAAAAAAAAAAAAAAAGTCGTGCATCCGAGATGGAAATCCTCCAGTCGGCTGCTGCTTTCGGTCACCTCTCCTCTCTGCCAGTCGCCTCAAGACCAGGCCTGGGAAAATTCCTCATGTGTTTGTGTCATCCGATTCCCAAATATCACATAACCAAAAAAAAAAAATATTAAAATAAAACCGCTCATAACATTTTCCTGAGTGCCATCTGGGCCCCACTGGAAGCTGACACTATCTGTCAAACCCAAGATAACCACATTTCCCCCTCTTTTGTATGTGTTAATGTTTGTCATAATGGATTTCAATTTAATGTCCCAATTACATTTATGACATTCTTTCAACCAAGTGGCACTAATGACTTTCATTAGTATTTATGCTCCTCCTTAATTATAAGACTCTCACCTCTCTCATTACGCACACTTCTTCATAACCCCCTCACTCGCACACACGCTCTCTGGTATGAGGCTAATGTGCCTTGGCTTCCAATTTTAGAAAACACAATGATTAATTACTCCTGTTAAATCATCTTACCCTAGGGTGATCGGATTGGCAAAACGAGAAGGAGGGCCAGATTGCTGCTCCAGAAGGATTTCCCAGGACACCTGTCGGAAAGAAAAAACAAAAAAAAACAGAGAGGACCCTAGCCCTCAAATAAATAAATGCATGGCATCATTGCTTGTCTTAGCCTTGGGATCAATCACAAGGTGAAGCAAATAGGTAAGTTGGTACTAATGCCCTGTTTTCTAGTTGACGATAGTAAGACTCGGGGAAGTGTCTAGAAACCAAACATCCTACCATGCAGTACAACTTCTTCCATCAATGAAGAGAGTCTCCAGAAAGAGTTTGCCTGCAATATATACCACAATGCAAAAACTGTACAAATTCTTTCAACTGCTCTACCAAGAGATAGAATTTCTTGTGCATGCCCTAAATCTGGGCGGGGCTTATGATTTGATTTAGCCAGAAGACTATGGCAAAAGGTACATTAGGTTTGTTCCAAGCCTGAACCGCAAGAGGTGTTACAGCCTTCGCTCTGCTTTCTTGGTTCCAGAACTATTTCCCTGGGAACGAACTCAAGTTCTCCATATGGACAAAGGCCCCAGTTGTTCCAGACAGCCCGAGTTGACTTACCAGCTGTTTGGAGATGCTTGAGCGAGGCCAGCCAAGATCAGCTAAAACCATAACATGCCATCCAGCTAAATTGAGTCCGAATTTCCAATCTGCAAGATCAAGAGTTCAGCAAGTTTTTGTTGGTTCAAATGTTTTGGGATGGATCATCATACCAGATAAATTAATGGATATACCTGTCAAAAGAGACACATTTGGGGATGAGGACTGAGGAGACCACTGATCATTAAGGAAAACTTATTGTATTCCAAGTACAAAAACCAAACAAAAAAAAAAACAGAAATAACTCAGCCATCTGAGAGGTAGCTAGTATTTTAATCTTAGTGTATGTGTGTGTGTGTTTGTGTGTGTTACTGGGGTTTGAACCCAGGGGCAGTCTACCTCTGAGCTATACCCACAGCTCTATTTTATTTTTTATTTTGAAACAGGATCTCACTAAGTTGCTGAAGGCCTCCTGAATTTGCTGAGGATGTCCTTGAACCTGCAATCCTTTTATCTTAGCCTCCCAAGTGCTGGGATTACAGGCGTGGGTCACCATACCTGGCTAATCATTTTATAAATGGGACAACTGAAATCCAGGTCTTAATCCTTCTGCTAAATATGGGCCCCTAAGTCCTGATCCCTCTCTATAAGAATATGGAAGCAAATTGTTTGATTTTTGAGATCCTTTCCGAGCTTCTCAAATGAATTATTTCATAAACAAAGACATACCTGCTCTACCCATTTTAGATGAATTTGGATTTTCTCATTTAAACATGAAGTTAGAATATATATCTCAGGCTTTTTCAAGAGATCATTACCAGTCTTAATTTTGAAATCATTTTTTACCCTTTTGGTATTGATGATTGAACCTAGGGGCATTCTACCTCTGTGCGACATTCCCCAGCTCTTTTTGCTTTTTATTTTAAAGTGGGGTCTCACCAAGTTGCTGAGGTCCTCGCTAAGTTGCTGAGGCTGATCTCAAACCCGTGATCCTCCTATCTGAGCCTCCCAAGTACTGGGATTAGAGGTGTGCACCATCACTCCCAGCTGGCTTGGAGGCCAAAATCTTATTCCAGGGGGTTATTTGCTGTCAGATGTATACATATAAAAAGACAACAGAATGAAGGGGTTAATTTGACTCCCATTGGAGACTTTGTTCACAGGATCATATAGAAGAATGCTTTTTTAAAATAAGCTTTTATTGATGCAGTATAGTCTCACTTCATAATGTAGTTCATAGTGATAGTGACATACATGCACACAGCACTTGGTGGGAAGTTTCTCCAGGCTCCCTCCCCATTTCCCCAACCTTCCCCATACAGGGTATTGAGGTTGACATTGGTATTCTCACATATGTACATAATATCAATAGAAGTAATTCCTTCATTGATCCTCTCTGTCCCCCTTCCCCTAGATCACCTCCCTGACTCCACTGGAATCTCTCCTCCATTGTCCAAAGTCCCTCTGGTATCCCAATTACTCCCTAGCTTCCACATATGAGAGAAAACATATGACCTTTCACTTTCTGTGTCTGGCTAATCTCACTTAACATAATGTTCTCCAGGTCCATCCATTTTCCTGCAAATGACATAATTTTGTTCTTCTTTATTGCCGAATAGAATTCCATTGTGTGTATACCCCATAATTTTGTAATCCATTCATCTGTTGATGGACACCTAGGTTGGTCCCATAATTTGGCAATTGTGAATTGTGCTTCTATAAATGTGGATATGCATATATTACTGTAATTTCCTGATTTCAGTCCCTTTGGAAAGATACCCAGGAGTGGTATAGCTGGATCATATGGTGGATCCATTCCCAATTTTCTGAGTAATTTCCACACTGATCTCCATAGTGGCTACACTAATTTGCAATCCCACCAACAGTGTAGAAGAGTTCCCATTTCCCCAAATCCTTGCCAGCATTTGTTGTTGTTTGACTTCTTGATGATTGCCATTCTAATTAGAGTTAGATGGAATCTCAGTGTAGTTTTGATTTGCATCTCCCTGACTGCTAATGATGTTGAACATTTTTTCATGTATTTATTGGCCATTTATATCTCTTCTTTTGTGAAGGTGTCTATTTAGTTAAATTGCCCATTTCTTGATTGGATTATTTGTTTGTTTAGTGTTAAATATCTTAAGATTTTTTTAATCAAAATATCAATGTCATTCTTCACAGACCTAGAAAAATCAGTCATAAATTTCATATGGAAAAACAAAAGATCCAGAATAGCCAAAGCAATTCTCAGTAATAAGAACCTTACAGGAGGCATCACAATTCCTGACTTCAAATTATACTACAAAGCTATAGTAATAAAAACAGCATGGTAATGGCACAAAACAGACACATAGACCAATGGAATAGAATAGAAGATACAGAAACAAATCCACACACAATTTATTTTCGTCAAAGGTGCCAGACACATACATTGGAGAAGAGACAGCCTTTTTGACAAATGGTGTTGGGGAAACTGGTTATCCATTTGTAGAAAAATGGAAATGAATCTTTACCTCTTACCCTGCACAAAAGTCAACTCAAGATGGGTCAAAGACCTGGAAATTAGATCAGAGACTTTGAAGTTACTAGAAGAGGGCATAGGTCCAACACTCCAACATATAGGCACAGGTAGAAACTTTCTCAATAAGACCCCCAAAGCTCAGAGAATTAAAACAAGAATTAATAAATGGGATGGCGTTAAACTAAAAGGTTTCTGCTCATCAAAGGAAATCATCAAGAGTCTAAAGAGAGAGCCTACAGCATAGATGATCTTTGCCAACAATTCCTCTGATGGAAGAATGTTTTCTAAGCAAAACTCTGTAAAATGGGACTGGAGTGAACTGCTACTGCTCACCTAAGCTATGGTTGGTAATGAATTTTCTATATAATTCTTCTGCAGTTGCAGTCATCCTGTCCCTGTAATTAAGGTAAATTTTACTCATATAGTCTTCTGCACGTGAAATTCCAAGTTCCAAGGGTTGATAAGCACAACATCCCTAGAACAATCATCCCAGTGATAAATCCTGAGCACAGGGCCTGACAGGATACAATAGATTCAGCTGCAAGGTGTTACACAATTTCTAATAGTATTCTGGCCTGGGGAACTTTAATTGATTGATTAATAGAATGAGATAAAGAGACCCAGGTTGTGAGATTGTTAACATCATGTTGTTAACAAGCTTTCAGGGATCTGAAATTCATTGTTCTGCAAATTGTCCAGGCAAGGAAATGAAGGGATTAAATAAACTTTATTCTAAGTGACCAAAATGCTATTCTTGATTTGGTGCCCAAATCCTCCATATTTATTGCTAACAGGACATAGAGTACTAATCATGGCAAGGTGGGAAGTGTCTTGGATCTTGAGTAGCTATGACAAGTCTTTGTAGTGTGACCTCAAGTAACCAGTAAGTTTTCTGGCCATCCATTTCCTCGCCTGAAAGACAAGTCAATGATTTTCTCTCTCTTTTATCAGGTGACAAAGTGTCCTTGGAGCTTCCTCTGGGTCACTGCAGCTGCAAGTCTGGGCAGAGGTTGAACAGATCAGGCCACACAAAGGCTCCTCGAGTTGAACACTCCTCTTTATCTGTTTACAATGTTAAAGAGGATTGTGTCTGGAGAAAGGGCTCTGGTGATAAAAGTCTGGACAGGATGTCTCCCAGGGCCATCCTCGCTCTGCTGTTCAGTGGCTCTGTACAAATAGCCATTAAAGGGAGAATTATACCTGAAGAGGATCACATGAGAAGTCAGACTGATGACACAGCCAGACCTGCAGGTAGGGAGCGCGTAGGAGCAGACTTGTCTGGAAGACTGAGAAGGGAGCCTTGGTTGCCCGTTGATTTCTGTAGCTATTGGAACTAACTCCCCTGGCTAAAGAAATAAGCCTGGCAGTCATGATTAGAACTCTGTAATTGCTATCCTTTACCCCTAATGCTGTGTCTCTGTTGTTATATAAGGCAGGGAGCTCACCGTGGTTGCCAAATAATAATGTCTCATGGCACATACCACCTTCAGTATTCCCTCGGAGATGGGGAGCCTTAGAGCACGCGTCACGCCTCTGTTCATTCTTCAAGATTTTGCACCAATGCTGCCTCCTCTGTAAAAACCACTTCAGATCCCACCTATCTTCACCCAGGAAAGAAGGAATCATTCATAATCCTGAATTTTTCTCTGCATCTTATGATAATCATAAAAAAATGGCAAGTAATGAGTGGAATTTCTTTTCTGTTACAGGTTGTCTTCTTTATCTTGAGGAAACACCTAAGTTTTGCTCAGATAATAACCACGCACATGATCATTTTCACTTAAATCTGCCTTTCTCTGCCATCAAACTGAGTGCCACCCCAATTTTAGCAATCTTTTGGTTTCATGAATAAATAAAGGCCTGGATTCCCTTAAAAGAAAATACAAAGGCCTTCCAGTACTTGGGAGGCTGAGACAGGAGGATTGCAGGTTCCAGGTCAGCCTCAGCAGCTTAGTGAGGCTCTCAGTAACTTAGTGAGACCCTGTTTCAAAACAAAAAAAATAAAATAGAGCTGGAGGTGTAGCTCAGAGGTAGAATGCCTCTGGGTGTAGCCCCCCCACAAAAAAACAAGAAAAAAAGAGGGCTTCCTTGTTCTCCTCATTATCATATTCCCATAAACTCTCTTTGATCCAAAACAAGGCTACTAGTGAGGATTTGGTCATTAAGGCTGTGATCCAATTAAAACAAAAGGCACCAAAGTATTCATGGACAGTCAGTTAACTATAGGATATTGACATCTTCAAAGAGAGATGTGTTGGCTTCCCTCATCTGTAGCTGATGACATGTTTTAGAGCTTGACTTTTTTTCTTTCTGGATTCACCATAGGATCCCCTCTTCTCCAAAACCAAAGGCACAAACCTCCAGTTTCACTGAAGCTGGTCCTTTTCTAAGTTTTCCGATGGTTTTGTGCTCCTAGAGTTTAGGGGCACAAAGCTGTCAGTTCTATAATGACGTGGACTTTGTAGCCTCACTCCATAGAGCACTTGACCCAGTAGGTCCCAGTTATCTTCACTGGGACATCTGAGTTGTTTCCAAATTTCACACTGTGGACAGTAAGAGGGAGATCAGGAACGTACACAGAGACTCTACTGAGTGTTGCATAGAATCATCAATGGGTTTTGTGTTTACAACTTAAATCAGATTTTTCACTTGTAATCAGTGTTTCAGTGTCTGTCTTGCCGAGGGCTAGCATGACTTTGAACAAGTTCCTTATAATGTTTAAAACTCAGTTTCTTCATCTGCAAATTATGAGTAGTCATAGCACGTATCTCTCAGTATTTTTTTTTTTACTATTTAAATTAGTTAAGGGCTACAACGCACTGAGCATTGTATCAGAGATTGTTGTGAGGATGACGAGAGAAATGTTCTAAGAATAAAATTTAACTAGATATTTAAAAGTATCCTTTGTCTTTTAATGCACTGAATGCTAAAGATAGGTTTTTAATGTGAAAACATTTTTTTTCACTTCTGGGGTAAATCTTGATGTTAAAAATTAATTGGTGATTTGTCTTGGATTTGGCATGAAGGCTCCTAAAGAATAGTAAAGAGGATAATTGCAAAAATGGCTGTGATTATTTGATTCCTTGTATCAAAGGTGCTTTGTAATATGGCTTTGCTTTTGCCCCCAGCAAGAGGTGGGGTTGTTGGATTTGGGCTGGAGTTATGACTTTCGTAGGACTATAGCTTGCATTAGACATGCATAAACATCAGCTTCAAGCTTACACTTTAAAGAAGCTTTCTATGTGTATGCTCCCTCTCTTAGAAACTTGCTGGCCACTGGGAGAACCATCATAGCTAGGTGCGTTGCAGGAGAATGAGAAAAGACATGTAGCCCTGGTTGCCTCCACAACACCCCAGCCAATAGCCTACTCATCAAATGGAATGATGATATGGAGCTGTAGCTAGCAGCAGATGCAAGAGGTAGCGCTCAGCTGAGAACAGCCAATGACTCATCCCACCTAGGCAATATTGCCAACACAGTAATAACACCATAAATAGTTGTTGTCTTAAGCCACTGGGCTTAGGGGTGCTTTGTTATGCAGCAGTAGCTAACTAATACAAAGAGCAGGGACTGTGAAACCTGCCAAGTCAGATATCTAATAGGAGTTTTTTTTGTGTGTGTGTGTGGTACCGGGGATTGAACCCAGGGGCATTCTACCTCCGAGCTACACCCCCGGCCCTATTTTTTATACTTTATTTTGAAACCAGGTCTCACGAAGTTGCGGAGGGCCTCACTAAGTAGACAGAGAGAGAGAGAGAGAGAGAGAGAGAGAGAGAGAGACAGGGAGAGAGAGAGAGAGCTGAGGCTGGCCGCGAACCTGGATCCTCCGGTCTCTGCCTCCCAAAGTACTGGGATTACAAGCGTGCGCCACCACACCCAGCCTCTAATAGGAGTTTTTACTCTGCGTCCATATATATGATAGCAAACTGTTTGAAATTTTCAAATGAATAATGAACTGGATTTTTCCCACTTGTGAGATAGGTACATTTTCTCTGTGACTAGGAAAGGGTCCACCATTAAGTAGAGGAGCTTGGACTTGACTACATGACTCAGATTTTATTCCAATTAAAAAAAATAACCTTCAAGATTACTGTAAAAGGTGGGGAGATCCCCACAACACTTGAGTGACTGGGGGGAAAAGGGAACTGTTTCTTACATCCCATCCTCTCTTCTTCAATCACTTTGGCCTCACCCCACAGCCTTGTGCTTTCCCATCTTTAACACCAATGTTCAGTGTAAAAAAAAAAATAGCAGGTAAAGACTCTTTGTCCTTGGATACCTCCTCAATGCCTTGCAAGGCACATAGAATAAAAGTCTTAGAATACTCATGGAACAAGCGAGCTTTGTACAGGAAATACTTCTTGAGAAATTAGGCTGGAGAATTATGCTAAAGTAATTGAGAGGCCAAGAGAAAGACTGATATGCCGCCTATTTTCTAATAATTTACTTAATCCTTATGCCTGAAATCATGCTAGAAAACTTAGCTACCAGGGTGTGTTAGCTATACCATGAGGACCACACACATTCTGCCTGGAGTTTGGGGTTCTCTGGAAACAAATTCAGAAAGATTTACTTGCCTATTTTCTTCTAAGAGTTTCATATTTTAAGTGAATTGTAATTTTAGTTCTTACATTTAGGTCCACGGTTCATTTGGTCTTAATTTTTGTGTCTGATATAAGGGAGGGGTCCAATTATTATATGTATCTAGCCAGTTTCCCTCCAACATTTGCTGATGTGACTATTCTATCTCTAGTGAATTGTCTGGGTACCCTCATTAAAAATTGGTTGACCATAGAAAGATGGACTTTTCAGCCTTTCTGTAATGTCTCGACTGTATTTCTGTATGAACTCTCCCTACCCTTGCAATGGTGCTAATGTTAAGAGATAAAGGACTATGGGCACTGGAAAGGCAGTAATGTAGGATAAAAGATATAAGGATATGTAGAAAGAGAGCCGTGGGGAAGTGAAAGGAAACTGTAACTTTAAATCCCAGAAGCTCCAGGAACAGCCTCATCTTTCCAAGCCCATTTTCCATCAGATCTAAATTCTTAGAAAGCTCTTAAATCTTGGAGTGTTGTGACTCTAGATGATCAATGCCTATACACATTACTAGTTTGTGCAAGTTACACCCCTAGCCCTTTTTATTCTTTTTTTGAAACGGGGTCTTGCTAGGTTGCTGAGAGTCTTGCTAAGTTGCTGAGGCTGTCCTTGAACTTGTGATCCTCCTGTCTCAGCCTCCCAAGTACTGGGATTACAGGTATGCGTCACCATGCCCTACCGTTTGTGCCTCTTGTGAGGCATCCTGAAATTCCTTTCTGTGATATAAGTCAAGAATCTGCAAGAGTTGAACTGAGGTCCCCTTCTCCCTTCTGGAGGTCCTCTGTGGACCCCTCTCCAGTGACAGCCTCATGTCTCTTCGTCCATGACAGTGTTCATGTCTCTTCGTCCATGTATCCAATTGTTCATAAGCAAACACACTGACACAAAGAAAAACTGGCTGGTTCCGTGTAAGGAGGGAGCCTTTTTTTTTTTTTTTTGTGGCACTAGGGATTGAACCCAGGGGCATTCTACTTCTACCTCCGAGCTACACCCCAAGCCCTTTTTATTTTTTATTTTGAAACAGGGTCTCAGTAAACTGCTGAGGGCCTTGCTAAGTTCCTGAGGCTGGCCTCAAACTTGCGATCTTCCTGTCTTAGCCTCCCAAGTACTGGGATTCTAGGCATGCGCCACCACACTCCATTAGGAGTCCTTTTATTCCCATTTGTCATCTTTGTTTGACACGGACCTGGTCTAAACCTGCTCTGGTCTTTACTCATGCACAGTTAATTCCCCTGTCGCCAGTGGAACTTACCATTTGGAGTAAGCAACCTGAGAAACCAGTAGCTATCTTTTGTTCCCCCTTGTTCTAGCTGCAGAACATTGACAAATTAATGAGAGGCTTTATCTTTAACATAAAGCAGCACACTCCCGAAGCTCTGAGGATGCCGGCAGTATGAAAACAAAAGTGTGTGCAAAGATTAGTACGGGGAGAAAACCGATGAATAATGTAATGAGATCTTAAACTGGATTATCACACCGAGATAGCATGTCAGAACACGGGGTGGCTCATTCGACAATCCATCTTCCTCAGCAGTCACTATGAGCGTGTTGGCCAGCCTCGTTAGAACACCTCAGAGCAGATCCTGCCCAGCATCCTTAGATATATAGTCCACTCCAGAAGACAAAGTGGGAGTGGGCCAGTGCTCGAAGCCACACACGGCACAGTGTGCTGAATCCATACCCACATAAGCCAAGACATACCGGCTTGGGGTCATCTCAAACAACAACCACCACCTCCATTTTTTCCATCATTAAAATTCATTTCACCAGAGAAAACATCTTAAGCGCCCTTAGAAAAATGCCACTAAATATCCAAACAGCAGCAAATTGTTCCGCAGTAATTAAGATCGCATCTGTCTAGGCCCATAATAAATTAGAAACAAATAAACAAAAACTATACACTTTGACTCATCTGTGACCTTAACAGCACCTAAAATTTAGGGGGTCTGTATCATGGCATACAACTATTTTCTAAAATATTTTATAGACAGTAATATCTTGAGAGAATAGATATCACCAAGTGATGCCAAAGCCCTCTGCCAGGGATGCTAAGTGCTGAGCATAAAGAGCATAGGAAGGTAATAAAATTTACATAGAAAAGCACAATCTGAATAGAATTCATTCTAAGGTCAAGGGGCTCAAATTGTATTTGCTTGACTCTATCCAAATTAGAATATCTAACTCTGATTCATAAAGCAAAAATTTCACTCTCCTTGAGAATGGCTGGGTCATCTAATTCTATCCTGCTGTGTTTTATGTGATTATTTTATTTTATTCTTATGGTACCGGGGATGGAACCCAGGGGCATTCTATCTGTGAGCTATTTATTTTGAAGCCGGGCCTCACCAAGTTGCTGAGGCTGGGCTTGAACCTGCCATCCTCCTGTCTCAGCCTCCCAAGCAGCGGAATTACAGGCGTGCATCACAGTGCCTGACTACACCTTTTTATTTCTTTTGCGATATTTTGTTTTATTGTGCTGCATGCTCTAATGCTAATGGCTGAGGCATTCAATAAATGTCTTCAATTATTGGTTGCCAATTCTTATTAAAGCTGAGGCACTCGACTGCCAGTTGGAGGCTCTGAGTCAATGGTGAGTGGAGCAAGGGTTGAGTGTGGGCTTTTCCAAGTAGTGATGAGGCAGGGATGAAACATTTTGTCATGCCCTTCGCTGTGGAGGTATGAGCCTACCTGCTTAATTTCACGAGGCCACCATCTGTAGCTCGGCACTGCATTCGCTCTACTTAGACTCCCTTCTGTTCAGTTCATTTTAGAAATGATGTGCTGGCTATGTGGGATCTGGAGGGAAACTAAAGGTCAAACCACCTTTCATACAATCTTCAAAACCATCCTCCAGGTTTATAGCTTTATCAACTCTCCCAAGTGTCACGAATCCTCCTTGGACCATTCTTCATCTGCTCAAAGTTAGCTGTCGTGTCTCACCTGCTGCCTGCTCTCTGTTTCTCTTGGCCCTGTGATCACTTTAGTGGGAAAATGATAAATGTGTGTTTGATCTATAATTTTTACCTAGAAGTGTCCTGATGGGGTCTTTCTGCCACAGCACATTGCAGGGAGATTGTCTAAGAAAAACATTTTTTCTTAGACAATTTATGCTTTTGGCAATGTAGGTACAGAGGAATGTGGCGACATGTCCCCATCTTTCTTCCTTTATCATAGATGACAAGATTGAGATCATTAGTTCATTCTTACCAGTACAGAATATACATTATTTGCGAGAATTAAATTCCACTGAGGCATTCAACCTCCACAGATGAGACGGATAATTCTTCAAATATCTTAAAGTTAGTGAGATAGACAAGAAAACTCAGTATATTAGGAATCAGGTTCAATATAGCTCGTATGAGGGTTGAAAGAACCGGAACCTAGTGCAATCACCATGAGGGGCCACCTTGAGCCCACACTGGGACAAGATACTGTATTCACTATCTACTGCTGCATATCAGATCACTCCAAAGCTCTGTGCTTAAAAGAACAATAAACACGTGTTGTCTCTTGCGGTTTCTGTGAGTCAGGAATTCAAGATATGGCTGGGCAGTGCTGTTTCAGGGTTTAATGTGAGATTCGGTTAGATGTTGGCTGGGGTTGCAATAATCGGAAAGCCTGACTGTGGCTGGAGGATTGGATTTCAATGTAGCTCACTCACTTGGCTGCCAAGTTGGTACTGGCTGTGAACAGGAGGCCTCGGTTCTTCTCCCTGTGGGCCTCTTGAGCATCCTCACATCATGGTATCTGTTTTTCCCCAGAGCAAGTGATCTAAAACCTCAAAGCAGAAGCCCTGTGGCCTTTATGACTAGCCTTGGAAGTCATACACTACACTGTCATTCCCGACCAGCCCTGATTAATAGTGAGAAGAGACTAAAAAAGGAATCTTTGGGAACCATCTGGAGACTGGTTACTACCCACATAGAAACTAGGAATTAATGGGAAGAATGGATGGGGTAAGGGATTGTTGATTGTTCTATTATGGAAGGAAAGAGGGACAATGGTGTAAGAACTCAGAGGCAAAATTTTGGGGATGCCTAACAGTTTAATATGGCTGCCCACATCATGTGTAGAAATCACAGCAAGATGGGAATCTAGAAAGGTTAGCTAGGATCAGGTTGTAAAGTTTTCATCTTCTGCAGAGACATCGGAAGGTTATTCCCGGTGTGGGAGTCCTACAATGGCCAAAAACACAAGGCATATCAAAGTTAAGAAGGTGGTAGGAAGTAGGAGAAACATCAGAAAGTGCGCACCCCTTTCTAGAAGTTATTTTCATTTTTGCTTTGTTTTGCTATTGTTAAACAGTGATGGGCATGGTGAGGTTTTAAGAGTCTTTGAAGAAATATTATCTGAATTGTTGGAGACTCACTTAAGCCTTAAGAAATGAACCTGTAGGAATGTCATGATGCTGTTCAACAGGTGTGGACACATTCTATTAAAGTTGAAATATGAAACTGACTCCAGTGGACCCAGCACTTATTTTTCGCTTATTAGTTATCTCAGTTACTGCTCTGCACAATGAAAGCGCCGTCTAACTTGGGATAGAGAGTGGAATGGAAAAGCTCCAAGGTTCATGGAATCAGTCTTTAGTGCCAGAATGAGTTTAGAATGCTGAGTATCTATATAGAGGATATTCCCCCTTCCCAGCAAATGAAACATATGATTGTTTCTTTCCAGCTCTCCCTCTCTCTCTCTCTACACCCTAAATGATCTTACATGACTAAGTTTACAAGATATGTTCCAAACTGATGTGTAGTTAAAGGGAAAGTAACTAAAGAAATGGCCTAGTACGTTCCAGTCATTTCCATGAACTTGGCCGAAGAATTTTTGCTACTTCCAGAATTCTCAGTCTTTCTCAAACACCTCAGTATTCCAATCCATTTCCAACAATCTGGCTTTCTGGAAATGGAATGGAGTGAGAAAAGCAGCTAACCCAGGCTTTGGCCGCAGCCCTGCCACTGATGACCAACTCATGCAACCTTCCCAGTTACTGTTTATTCATCTTTAATTTCCCTTTCAGCTGCTATGCCAATAGATCTTTCTATACTTTGGACACCTTCTCGGGTGTTTGGGGATGGAGTGCTGACATTTTCTCATGTAGGAAAATACATGTATAAGACACACCATAATCATAAAGTCATCCAATAGGAGGTCATTATCTATTTATAGATGATTGAATTATCTGCTGCAAATTTTAAAAATAAAAAGGCTGGATTATGCAATTAGGACAGTTCATCATGCAAAGAGGCAGTTTGTAGTAGGAGAAAGGGGTCCTGATTTTAATTCGGGTGTTATGATTCGAAGTTTTATCTTCAATCCAGATATATAGGGAGATGATGGCATCCCCTTCTCACAAAAGAAGAAAGTTTGAGATCCAGTATGGGTCTATCTTTTCCTAAAAATAAAATCTAACTTTTGTTCTGATCTATGATTTTTTCCTTTCCCTCATTAACTGGAATTTCCATTACTAGATGAAAGTCTTGAGCAAGCAGCCTGTTTATCTTAAAATAGTTGCTGATGAAATTTTCATATATTCAGAGGGAAAAGAGAAGAGACATGGAAATAGCTAATTTTGTTTTCCTTGAACAACACAGTGTCAATCGGCTAATCTGCTTAGCTCCCTGGCACTGTGGAATGCAGAGAAAAGAGTTCCCCAGCGTTTATAGAAGAGCTAATTTTTGATGGATGTTAGAGGATACAGCTTTTGAGATACTGCCCAAAGATTGAAGCTGAGGGGAATCCTGAGCCTCTGGAGACTCAAGGATGTTATTGAACACAAAAGCAGGGGACACTAATGATAGCCTTTGATTATTTTACAGGCTTGCTCTGAGTAGACTAGTACTACGAGCAAGAAAGGATTGCTAAAGCAAGTAGCTGTCAGCCCAATTACGATTTCTGATCCGACCTAAAATTGCTTTTACAGCTGTGCTTTCAACATGTAAAATTTTCTAATGTATGTTATATTCAGAGTTGCCATTTAAAATGGGATTAATAAAGTTAATAAAACAGTAAAATTAAAAGTATACTAATAGCCGGGCGTCGTGGCGCACGCTTGTAATTCCAGTACTTTGGGAGGCGGAGACCGGAGGATCCCGGTTCGCGGCCAGCCTCAGCTCTCTCTCTCTCTCTCTCTCTCTCTCTCTCTCCTCTCTCTCCTCTCTCTCTCTCTCTCCCTATCTACCTATCTATCTATCTATCTATCTCCCTGTCTCTCTCTCTCTACTTAGTGAGGCCCTCCGCAACTTCGTGAGACCCGGTTTCAAAAATAAAGTATAAAAAATAGGGCCGGGGGAGTAGCGTGGAGGTAGAACGCCCCTGCGTTCAATCCCCGGTACCGCAAAAAAAAAAAAATATACTAATAATGTTTCAAAAAAGTCCTATCTGGAAATATAGACTATTTTTCATTTAACCAAAGAGATAGACTCAGTCACTTTAGGAGAGGATTTTTAATTCATGGCAATCTATTTATACCAGCTGAGTCAACACAGGAATCTACCTAAGGCCTTAGAAAGAAAATTCTAGAGAGCCCATCCCATCAAAATATTAACTGTACCAGTTAGGAATGTACAGCTGAATGTTAAAAATAAAGATCTCTCTGTTATCGCATGAACCAAAAGACATTTAGTCATCTGGAATGATTTATAGCATAATTGCAAATGTGATCTCTATAAGAAAAGGTGGATTCCTGGAAATCTAGCCCCAAATAACTTTAATAGATTTTTCCTAATTGTATCAGAGAATAATGTACATTGTTGACAACTTTGGAAGTACAAAAAATATAAAACAGAAAATAAAACACTCCTTACTACTGTCAACAGTATTATAGTTTCTTATTTTTCCTGTGAAATGGTACTATGATACATACTAGGGACTAAAACACCTGGGTTTTGTAAATTATCTTTTCACAAATGCTTAAAACTATGGCTATGAAAATGGAGATTCTCCTGCGATGCTCCTTCATCAACATTAATAGCAAATTCTTGTTTAAAGTACTCCAGACTCTCTCATTAGGGTGTCAAATAAGCATGATTAATATTACCTAAATATTTCTGCTATTTGTGATGTACTTCTGACAAAGCGGCTATGAGACGAATACATACATGTGTGTATACAGGCCTTGCAAACTCGCGACTTTGATAGGAATGCAGTGGCCTAATTTTATGGCTGTCTGTTGAGTTCCTCCAAGGTCAGTAATTTTCTCAGGTCTTCTGTCAAGTTAAAAAATAAGCAACTTTTGAATGTTACAACACAAGAACTTGAGTGCAACTTGCAGCTATTTAAGTATCTAATTGCCTCCCTTCCACACAGGGACCTTTCTTGGCATCTGATCTGCGATCTTCTAATTCCACAGACTTTGGCCTCAGGGTATGCCCTGTGTCTTTTGTTTTTAATAGGAAGGAAGGTGTTTATTGGTTTTATTATTTCAACTTGCAGTAGTTCCTCAGCATGTCCAGTATTTAATATTGTCTTTCTTTCTTTCTCTTTTTCTTTCTTTCTTTCTTTCTTTCTTTCTTTCTTTCTTTCTTTCTT
>PVJS01004406.1:0-69310 GCA_004027185.1 Glis glis
CTCTGATTGCTAATGATGTTGAACATTTTTTCATACATTTATTGGCCATTTGTATTTCTTCTTTTTGTGAGGTATCTATTTAGTTCACTTGCCCATTTTTTGGTTGGGTTAATTTGGTTTTTTTCGTGGTAAGTTTCTTGAGTTCTCTGTATATTCTAGATATTAGTCCTCTATCAGAGGGGTAGGTGGCAAAATTCTTCTCCCATTCTGTCAGCTCTCTGTTGAGGTTCTTGATAGTTTCCTTTGCTGCACAGAAGCTCTTCAGTTTAATGCAATCCCACGTATTGATCCTAGTTTTAATTTCTTATGCCTTTGAGGTCTTGTTGAGGAAGTTTTTACCTGTGCCTATGTGTTGAAGTGTTGGACCTATGCCCTCTTTAAGTAGCTGCAAGGTCTCTGGTCTGATTTCCAGGTCTTTGATCCATCTTGAACTGACTCTTGTGCAGGGTGAGAAAGTGGGATTATTTCCATTTCTCTGCATGTGGTTAACCAGTTTTGCCAACACCATTTGTTGAAGAGGCTATCTTTTTTCCAGTGTATGTCTTTGGCTCCTTTCTCAAAAATCAATTGGTTGTAAGTATGTGGACTTTTTCTGAGTCTTCTATTCTGCTCCATTGGTCTATGTGTCTGCTTTTGTGGCAATACCATGCTGTTTTATTACTATGACTTTGTAGTATAGTTTGAAGTCAGGTATTGGGATGCCTCCTGCATGGTTCTTGTTGTCCTAAAATCTTTTGAAAGATCACCCTTTGAATTATCCCATAGAACAACCTTTGGTTACCTTTCCCACCACAGGCTGAGATAAAATGGCAAGAAGAGGCAGTTACTCACAACCACTTTTGAAACTGTTTCACACAACCGTAGCATCATTGCAGAACTGTTTAAACTTTTGGTGTTAGAAAGGAAGTTAACTTGTGCATTGCCCTCATGTATCCATGTCTCTCCTTTATTGTCAATGTGTGCTGCAAATGTCTTAAAATTTCTCAGTGTTAGAATCATAGAAATGTTTGTAATTTTTTTCCCTTTCTTCCATCCTGTCAATCTGAACAGTGTGGTCTCTGCACATTTATAATATCCTTGCTTTTCTCTTGAAAGTCCCCAGAGACTATAACTGTGTCTGCGTCTACACATGCCCATGTAAGTGATAGATTAAAAGACAAGTGCTATCAGCTTTTGAACAACTCATATATCTATCCCCAAATGAACTAATTAAATTGCCATATTGCTTAAAAAGAATCAAAGTAAATGACCCAGTTTTCCATTTCCTGAGATTGGTGTGTGTGTGTGTGTGTGTGTGTGTGTGTGTGTGAAAATATGCAATGTTCAATGTGTCGAAAAGATAATTTCTATTTAACATTTAAAAAATGTTAATCTAGGGATTATCTGCATATTCTCTTATTTCTTTGTTCAGGAGACCAAGGATATTTTCTTCACATCATTCGCTTTTGTCAATGCCATTGTAAAATTGATCTCTCCTATTCACCTTAATGACTAATAATTTAAGGTAGCTCAATAATAGTCATTACTCCTCCTATATGTAACTCCTGGATAGAAGATACACAGATTTTTAAAGTAGATGGGTAATATTAACTTTATGGTGGAGAAACCTGGCAGATATCACCTTAACCAAGTAATAAACCATTCTGACAGCACATGCCCTCGACATAGTGAGACATGAGGAGCACATCACCTCTGTGGCATTTTTCCTCAAACTTCATAACTTAAGTCCACTCATGAGAAAATATCAGGCAAATGCAAACAAGTACAATCTACAAATCACGTGGCCGGTGTCTTCAAAAGTGACAAGGCCACGAAGGACAAGAAAGCAAGGAACTTTCAGAGATCACGAGACTAAGGTGACATGGGGACCTAATGCAATGTGGTATCCTGGTTATCCAGGAAAAGAACATTAGTGGAAGAACTGTGTAAATCTTAATGGAGGCAAAAGTTTGGTTAATAGCATCATCTCAGGTTTAATTGAACCCAGGGGTGTTCTACCTCTGCTCTACACTCCCAGCCCCCCCCTTTTTTTGAAACAGGGTCTCTCCAATTTGCTGAGAGCCTCACTAAATTGCTGAGACTGGCTTAGAACCTATGATCCTCCTTTCTCAGCCTCCCAAGTACTGGAATTACAGGCATGCACCTCCATGCCTGGCAAATATTTATTTTTAAAATGAGCCTGTAACTCCAAACAGTTAGTTGTAAGTTTGTTAATTCAACATACTTAAATACATATGTAAATAAAATATCAAGAGTGATGTGAGGGCCAGTTGTGGTGGTACACACCTGTATTCCCAGCTACTCAGGAGGCTGAGGCAAGTTCGAGGTGAGCATGGGCAACTTAGCAAAACCATCTTAAATTAAATTAAAAAGGGCTGGGGATGTTGCTCAGTGGTAGAGCACTCGCACTGGGTGTGTGAGGCTCTCGGTCCAATCCCTAGTGATGTAAGAAGTTCAGTTCTGGTACATATCTGTATCAATATCTATATCTAGACATAGAGATAGACACACAAATAGTTACACCTCTCTTTAGCTTCCTCAGTAAGTGTGTGATAGCAAGGATGGAAAGTTTGTTCTGCTTTACTGTAGGCAAAAGAAAAATACACATAAACTCTGAAGTCCTAATAAAATTGGAGATTTCTGTTTAATAGTCATGATGATTCTTTCCTTCCTAAGCCCTTTAGCTTACTTCTCCATAATGCACCAGTTCAGAGTGACATCTATAGAAGTGTTTCTTCCCAATTTGCTCCCTCTAAAATTCTTATTTGTTATCCCATCTGGCTTTCCAAATACATAAAATATATGTGTTGCATCCTATTATTTAAAGCAGCTTCCAATGACATTCACTGATTGCAAGCACGGCTTAGCTGTTCCAGCATGTGATGCAAATGGCTTCTTTAATTCTCCTCAGATCAAGCCACCCATCTTTGGGTCTAACTGTTGCTTATGATCATCTGTGGAGCAGTCTGCTCTATTTTTCTTCCGTCTGTTCAGGCTTAGGCAAGCTCACTGTTGAGCAATTGCATTCCTTGCTATTGCCAAAACAGGTTTTATTTTATGTAATTTCATACAGCCGAACTGCTCCCCTGACAGTAGCCATCCCACTAGATTCAAGCTCATCCAATTCGCTGTAATAACAATGGAAGAGGTATAGCCAAGACTCTTTAAGTGCTGACATCAGGAAACAAAGAAACACACCATCAGGACACACATGTCTGTCTACCATCCAGGACTAGATCACCAATTCAGAACAAATGGAGGTGCTGCATGATGTCCTATGATATTAACTCAGTGAAATTTAAAATGCCATTAGGAAGGTGAGCTTAAACATAAATGCCATATGTCTATGCATGCTTGGGGATTACAAAGGAGTGATGTTTTTCAGGAGGACATAAAAATCTCTTGATGAATATCAATTCGAGATGAGTTCGGTATATATCTTATTTAATTTTGACAGAGGATGGAAGTGACTGCTCACTTTTTGCATTGTACTTTGCAGCTTTCAAACTGATTTGGTAATATGTATGCATTCATAGAATTTGGGAATAAAATATTTTAGGAATTTAGCAAATGACTAGCAACTTTGAAAGAACACATTGATATATGGATATTCGGCTGTACTGATGATATTTAAAGGAAAAAATATGGGGCAATCTTGTTCTCTGAGACTGGGAAAGAGACTTTGCATTACTTCTCTTTTTTCTCTTAATGAGATGAGATGAAAAGTCTGAAATCAGATAAAAATATGATATTGTCATTTGTGAAATATTCTTTCCTCTTATCCACATCACATCTGAAGATAATTACACTGCAAATGTCATTTGTTTTACATTTTATCTTACATTTATTCTTAAATGTTCACATGATTTTGATCTAATAAAATATAACTCATAAAAATTAATCAGTGGCAATATACATTTCATCAAAATAAATGTGATGCTTCTTTTAATTCAATAGACATACTATTCAATTCACATTTTAAGGTAAATGCCCACATAACTGGTAGGGAGCACACAGAAACACAGCAGGAGTGTTCTTGTGGAAGCGAAAGTCCCAGTAGTGTGTGGTCTTACCCGCTTGGCCTATTTTACCCAGAGAAAATGAGCTAAAATGGGTCTGATGTACCCAATACATTATTCATTAAGAGTGAACACTTTATCTCTGCCAAAGCAAACCAACCAGTCTGCCTACCACTCCTTGGCATCCCTTTATATGGGACTAAAAGCAAAGTACTCATCATTCCTGTAAATAAATGATATGAGAGATAAATAAGGAATAATATAAAGTTATTAGGGGACTGGTGATAAGATCAAGTGTTGATATTAAACAGAACAATTTAGTACATAACTTGTTATGAAGAAGTTACATTGGAGTAGGGAAATGAATGTTTCTATTACACTATTGGACAATGTGGCACATATGGCTAGTGATCAACAAAATTTTATACTCCCCTTCCATCTGGAAGATTCAGTGCTGTGAGATATTGACTCACCCAAGAACTACATTTCCCAGACTCTCTTCATATTCAATAAACACATGATTAGTTCTTACCACTGGATATGGATAGATATAATGATCTTTGTTTTCATGCTGGAATTTTAAAATAGCTACTGTTATCTCTCCACTATTTCTCTTTTGACCTAATAGTCACCAAGGGCTATCAAAGCTACAAGTCGGAGGAGAATTACCTGAATTACCACACGGAGATTTCCTGCCTACCAGGAATACACATTTAGAACTATTAAGCTTGTGTGTGTAGGGTGGGGAAGCCTTTTATTACACTAAAAAATTTAATTAGGGGTGAGTTGTTATAGCAACTAGCATTACCCTATCTTACACAATCAGATATTTATCCATCAATATATTAAGGCAAATAGGTAAAAAGAAGTTGTCATCATGAATAATTATGCTCTATGAAGGAATCAGAGTAAATAAATAAGTAAATAAATCTCTCTTTAAGAAATGTAATTAAGGATGAAAGCAAGAGGGTAAAAACAGTTAAATGTATGTCATCACATATGGAGAAAGTGCTAATGACATATGACATGCAGGCTCATAAAAATGTTTTTCCTTCTTGAAAATAGATGCTTACATCTTGCTTTGTATGGTAAGAAGAGTTATAGTCTTGGATATTGTCTCAGTCAACACTCTCACTGCTATAATCCAACGCAACTGACCACACAACTTAGAGGAGGGAAGATTTATTTGCTTCTTTCATTCATTCATTCTTTCTTTCTTTTTCTTTCTTCCTTCCTGTCTCTTCTTTTTTTAATTTTTGCTTCTAAGGTACTGGGAGTACCTTATTTCTCCACTCAAATAACAATTGTATGTATAATTTTATTACTATTCTTCATATTGCACATAACTACTTTGTATGACTTATTTTACTATGAAACATTGCTTTTTATTTTTTGAAAGATTTCAACATGATTTATTGATATAAATCAGAACAGTTTCATGTCAAACGGTGTAAAGCAGATAACTTTGCTCTATAGTTACTATTGATAGACATTTATTCTGAATCCTACATCGGATTGTGAACATGAAATAATATATCATGGGATGGCCAATACTAGGAACATGTGCTTTTGGTCAGAGTAATGGTTTTCCACCTTTTTCTTTTTTTCTTCCAATGGGATTTTTTTCTACATAGGAAATATTCCCATGTGCTCACAGTTTTTGTTTTTATTGTTGTTGTTATTGTTGTTGTTGAGATTCCAGGTTCAGTTTATGTGAGGCCAGGGCCTGGAGCTCAGAGCATGACAACAGAAGCAGAGAGAGGGAGAGAGAGCAAGGCTCTGCTCTCACATCATGGAGGCATGGAGGCTGGAAGCAGAGAGTGAGCGGGGGGGGGGAGCCCAAGATCACACTTCCAGGGACCCTTCCTTAGCAACCAAGCCCCGCTTCCAACATTGCTACCTTGTTTCTGTGAAGGCAAGAGGGACATTCTAAATCCAAACCATTACAAACTTGATACCTAATTTTATGATGTGAATATGATCCAGATATTATATGCTCTCTTAGGAACCAGTGATGGAAGGGGCTGGACTCTCACTACACAAATCAACCCTCCCAACTCTTCTGAACATTGGATTTGCCCTGGCCACCAAGCTTAGCCCTCCCTCCCACAGAGTGTCACTCATTTGACTACTTGGTCACAATCTGCCTTTCTGTCCCTCAGAAGATTATTTTGGTCATTTAATTTATTCTAAAAGATACAACACTGGTTCCTTTATTATTCGCAGAACATCAACTTCCTGTGTTTCTTATGTTTCTGCAGAGGTCTTTGCAGGCAAAACTACCTGGGATCACTAGTATCCAAAGCAAAACCCTTACTAATGAAAGAATCCAATAAAGAACAATTAGGCAGAAAAATTGAACTCAATGCATAAAGGAGCATGACTACTTCTTTCTAAATGATGAAGACTAAGCACCAAACATAATAATTAGCGTTTCCCTTACAGGATCTCCTTTTGGATCCTCAGGTTTCTACTTGAATTTTTTTTCTCTTGTAAATATCTTGAGCAGTAATTCAGCTCAGGTATTTCTTAACCTATCAACTTATAATTCCACAAAGGCTCCATCCTTTCATACAAGCCTCAACATGCTAAAGGATCCTAAACATGCTAAAGGATCTCTGATGTTAGTGTGGAGAAGGAGAAAGAGAGGTTATTCCAGATGTAAGAGGCAAAGTTAGAAGTAATGCCTTTTAAGTAGTGAGAAGGTCCATCACCCCTACTCCTTACCCTCTCTTTTCCCCATAGCTTTTATCACATTCTGTCATATAATGCCATGGTGCATACTGGCTCTCTCTCTTCCCCAGGTGCAATGTTAACATTATAAGGGGAACCATCTTACTCTGCTCAGTTTAAAGATATATTCTAGGTCTCAAGTACTCAGCCCAGCACATAGTAGGCACTCCATAAATATCTTTCAAAAGGATGAATGGATGAACGTCAAAGCAAGAACCATTCACCTCATCACAATTCCAAGAATGGGCCAACTGCATTTCCATGAGCTAGGTCTATTCTAGTTACATGAAAACTAAAGTTGTAAGATGTTTATTGTTATCTCTCTGGGTTTTCTTGTCCTTCTTGCTTCAGAGAATTTGGTTCAGGAGAAGGAAACAAAAGCCTGTAGTCAGTGACTAGAGAGTAGGACAGGTGTCCTGGAGGTGAAGGTCAGAGGTAGTCCAGCCTTGAGAGGCCACAGGATGGAACAAAGTGAGACTCCTCAGATTGGCAAGTGGTCTGAAGCCTGCAGTGGCATGAAAGAAGTCTATTCAATGGCACCTCTCTTTTATACTTTTATTAGTGCATTGCAATTATACATCATAGTGAGGTTCACTGTGGTACAAACATGCACACAGCTCTTAGTGTACTTGTCTCCCCATCCCACCCTACTACTTCCTCCTTCTTCCCTGTACATGCTACCAAAACTGGTAGTAATACATTTATGTATTGCCAAAACATGATATGAACTGTTTCCTCCCCAATCCTCCTTTTTCCCCTCCCCTCCTCCCTTCCCTAATCTCTTTCCACTATTCTACTGGTCTCTCTCCACATCTATCTGAAGTCCCTTTTGTTTCCTATTTTCTCTCTAGCTTCCACATATGAGAGAAAACATATGACTCTTGACTTTCTGAGACTGGCTGATCTCACTTAGCACGATATCCTCTAGTTCCATTCATATTCCTGCAAATGACAGAATTTTGTTCATCTTCATGGATGAGTAGGATTTCATTGTATATATATACCACATTTTATCTATTCATCTGTTGGCGGACATCTGACTTGGTAATCTACAAATGCAATGCAATTGTTATCAAAATACCAACATTCAGTCTCAGAAAGTGAAGAGTTGTGTGTTTCTTCTCATATGTGGAAGCTAGAGAGAACATAGGAAATATAAGGAATTTTAAATAGTGTGGGAAGAGACCTGTAGAGTAGTGGAAGAGGATTGGAGAAGGGAGTTAGGGAAAGGAAGATGGATTATTGAAGAAAGAAACAGTTCAAATAATACTATGACAGTAAGTGAAAGTATTACTACCAATTTCACTAACCCATGCGGGTAGGGAAGCGGGGAGAGCAGGGTGGGATGTGGAGAGAAATACAACAAAAGCTGTGTGCATGTATGTTTGTATCACATTAAACCTCACTATGATGTATAATTTCAATGCACTAGTAAAATAATTAGACAAAATACCAACATCATTCTTCACAGAACTAGAAAACACAGTCCTAAAATTCATATGAAAGAACAAAAGACCCATAATAGACAAAGCAATTCTCAGCAATAAGAACTGACTTCAAACTATACTACATAGCTATAGTAAAAAAAAAAAACAGCATGGTATTGGCACAAAAACAAAAACATAGACCACTGAAATAAAATAGAAGATACAGAGACAAAACCTGACACATATATAAGCTGGAGGAAACACAGCCTTTTCAACAAGTGGTGTTGGGAAAACTTGGCACCTCTTAGAACGCTGAAACATGGTACAACATAGGAAGGTGGAGGCAGCATGGCTGAAGTTAATTTTTCCCTTTGGTTTAGTGGAGACTCTGCTTTTAAAATAAATAATATGCAATTTCTTCCATACCTGAGTTTATGCACTCTAACCTTGGCTACACAAATTTTATGCCATCTTAGGCCTTGATAACTAAGGGAATCAAGACCTGTTTGGCTATTTTCTAAAAATTTCTGAAAAGGCCAGGAAACATGTCATGAACCTTCTGTCTAAAAACACCCCTTGGGTTTGTCACTGACTGCAATCTCTGACCTGAAAGTTCTAGAACTGACTTGATCTCTCCAGAGTACTCAACCACAGAAAATATCTCTTATTGGTAACCAGAAAGAGATTAACAATGCTGTCTGCTTCTCTTCATGTTTTCTTCTCAGTCTGGTACTGAAGGCTAAGCACCCTGACTAGAAAGAAGAAAATGAGTAGTAGAGTAACCAAAAGAATGAATAAGTCTCAAGGATACTTGTTATGTAATATATACTTTATATAGCAATTTTATAAATAAATAACTGAAAGAGTGAATATGTCTCAAGGGTAATATATAAATTGTGAATATATATAATCTATAATCAGGTACTTGAATGTAATGCCAAATGAAATTAAGTGGTTTAGAAAAAGATGCTGATATATTTAAAGTGGGAAGAAGATCTCTGGTGGGTATTCCCACTGTTCAGGGAAAGTATGCAGGCAATTGCACTGGTGAGAAAGATTCCACCAAGTCCTCACACCGAATGCTAATGTTTATGAAATATATTAGCAGAGGGAGAGGGAAAGAGAAAGTGTGAAGTGAAGAGGTTGAGTTCTATGCCTGATTTCCCAACTGGAAATAAAAATATGAGTCCACAATTCCCAGACCTGAAAAACATTTGAAAGAATGTTTGTTTCTGAGATAGGAAGGATAACCAAATGTGAAGCTTTCAAATGGAAATCAATTAATCAAATTAGAAGTAACTGCTTCCCTCTCATTAGCAAATTTTTCTATGGACAAAGAGGATTCAAAGAGAATTAGGGAAAAGAAATCAGGACTGCAGCGTCTTGCCAGGGTATCCATCCCCAGAGATTTCACTCCCTGCACATACAAATCCCCAGAACCAAGGGAGGGGTGAGAAGAGGGGCAGGGACAGGAGTCATTCCAACTTTGAATCCTAGTCATAAAATATTTTCTCCTCTGTTAAAATGTCAGTGCACTAGTGAAATATTCCAACCTTCTCCACATTTCTTCATGTGCTTCCTCTCTCTGTACAGTTTGGGTGACTTTGGCATCCTCAGAACTTTATATAAACCTCTATACTACATCAGCAAAGTATGTTTACACCTTTCTTGGTAGGTGTGTGTGTGTGTGTGTGTGTGTGTGTGTGTGTGTGTGTGTGTTTGTGTGTGTGTTGAGGGGACCCTTGCTCACCCAGCACTATGAACTTGAGAATAGGCATGTGTCTCATCCAGGTTGGTAATTCTAAGAGTCACTTTTTTATGGATCATTTACTATATACCAGGCCCTATAGATGGAATGGTGAAGATGGATGGAATGGTACTAAAGATGGGATGGTGAAAAAGGCCAACAAAATCTTTGGACTTTTGTAGGTTACATTATATAAGACATAAACAAAAAGAAAATAAGTCACTGAATTGTTTCAAATTACAATGATCTATATGATAAAAAAAACAGAGAGAGACAAAAATGGAGCATAGCAAAGTAGGGCTTTCTTTAGGGTAGAATAATGAAGGCAAGTCTCCTTGAAAGGAGATATTTAAGCTGAGATTTGAAGGAAGAGAAAAAAGCTGTAAGAAAAGTATTGAGAGAGGCAGAGGTATCTTAGCAGAAGAGATCGTGTTCAAAGGCTCTCAATCAGGCAAGACGGTGTATTTGTGTAATTAAAGGCCAGTGATGTGAACAGAGTGAGTGAGAGGAGTAAAAGAGCAGGCAGGGGATAAGGCGTGGAGGTAGACAGTCTTGAGAACCCTGGTAAGGAGTTTGGATACTTCCCTCAGTACAATAGAAGAGCACTGCAGTATTATAAGCAAGAAAGTAGTGTTACCCAATTTGGATTTTGATAATAGAACTTTTGTGTGGGGAAGGAATTTCCATAAGAGGAGGATATAGGAGGTTGTTTAAGTAATTCCAATAAGAGATATTGAAACCTTGGACCAAGATGAAGGCAACAGGGATGGAGAGAAGAAGGAAGAACCAAGATATGTTTAGCCACTAACTTTGCAGAATGCATCAAGGACCTGAATGGAAGCATTGACAGAGAGAGCAAGGAATCTAGGATAATGTTGCTCAGGCTTGAGAAACTGTCTAGAATGCAGAGATGGGAAGATGTGTTGTGCTGTGGAAGAACAGGTAGATATAGCTTGGGGAGGGTGGAGTGGGAAGGAGTCAGAGTTCCATCAGTGTAATGTGATGAGTATGTGAGATGCCCAAGGGCAGGTGTCAGGTAAAGAATTGTAAGGCTAATCTGGAACAGAGAGGAGATCTGAAATGAGAAGTCATTTGGGGCCACCACCATATAACCTAATTGCATTCATGGGGAATATTCAGATATAGTACATATGAAAAGAATTCAGCACATTTTAGAGTGCTTACTGCACATTTGTTGAATGCAAACATGAATCTTGACTTCATTGCCAGTGCCTGTGAATAGGTTCCTGCCTCTATACCTACCTTTCACAACTACCCAGATCCTACACACTACTTTTTCTATGCCAGTTGCCTACATTGATTTCCAGAAACAGAGAAGAGTTGCTGCCCAACTGCCCAGACATTCCTTCCATTCTAGTCAACTCCTTCATACCATGTCTTAGGGAGACCCTACAGAATATGGAGCTTTATTCCCCAGTACCAGAATTTCTGTCCTCTATGTTTTGATATGTCTTGATGACAGTGAGTTTTTAATTCTGATAAGAACATAAATAAAAAATTCATACCCAGATGGCTCCCCAAATTAAGAATGATGGTGATATCCATTAGCAAGAACGTATAAAGGGAAAAAGACTCCAGAATAGCTGGGGATATTTGTATTTGGATATTTAGGGGGGACACATTCTTTACAGTTAAGAAAAATATTTAATATACCTAAAAAATTCCGTACATTTTCCATTTGGACTAAGTCACTTTGTATATTCTTAAACAATTACATGGCTAAGCTGTCAACTTTTTAAAAATTAAGGATTCTGAGATCCTAAAGGTTGTGCTCCACTCCCAATCAAACACACTGTTTGTTTAAGGAAGCAAAGTATGATGCATGAGAATTATTTCATTTAAAAGAACATCTTATTCTTAACTGGCTTTATATTTCTTGTTAAAAACTTTGCTGTAAGTGATCTGAATTTTTGAACATTAACATTACCTCATTACCATAAAATCATGATCTTTTAAAGGCAATTGGGAGTACAATTAACTTTAAGCAAAGGATGTCATCATTTTCTGATTGATTATCCCAGCTTTCAAGAGCCAGTCATCCAGGACCAGTGTTTCTAATAAAATATTTTTTTTTCAAAAATGAGATATGATCTATGTTTTCTTGGCTCTCTGGCTATAAAACAGACTTCTTTGTGGGATGCATGCCTAATGAGTCATCCTTGTTTTTCATGAAAAACATGATTTTCCAGTACTGTAGCATTTTGCTCCTAACTGATTCATTTGCATAAAAGGAATATATTACAATTTGGATGTTGTAATCTAGTTAGTTTAATTATGAAAGTCATATGGATTCCTTGGTGATTTCATGAATCTGGAATGCACCCAAGTTTTTCAGGGATCTAGGGGTCTTACCTCTGACATTATGTCTCTGTGGAGTGAAACTTGCTTAACTGTATTTGATTATGTTAATATTCTCTGACTCTTGGAATGGGCACAAGTTTATCACAAATATAAAAAAAAAAACACCCAAAAACAAGTTCTCACTTCAGCAGCAAATCTGCCAGGGAAAAATATGGAGCAGTGCACAAAGGAATGATATGAACTAATTAAATATGATGTTGTGCTATTCTTCCTACTGAATATGCTTTAATTCTTATTCTCTGCTTTTCAAGTAGGCAAGCTTCCCATTAGTGGTCACCAGTTCACAACTTCAGTGTTGTTAGACCTGTGTGTTCACAGGTGCGTACAGGGTAAGAAACTCAGTCACTGACACAGTTGTGGACATCATCAGTGCTCAGGATACCCCCCCCAAGACTCCACTGACCTCTGTTCCTGTGCTCCCTCCCTCATTCATCCAGTTAACATTTGGGGGGCATATCCTATGTTCTAAGCACTATCCTAGCAGGATATAGCAAAGAATAGGGCAAGCATGCCTACTCCATGCCTCTTATATTCTAGTATATCAGACAGAAAAGTAAATGCAATGAACTAAATAAGTATTTTTATAAATGTTATAAAAGAAATAACAGGAGCACTATAATAGAACATAATGGTGACCAATATCGCCAAAACCTTTCCCTCAGTCTGACTAAACTTTAGACAGGTTTCTTTCTGACTACAGATCTTCCACCTCCCTTTTCTTATGTTCCTCAGAGAACTTGCTATTGTAATATTTTCTCTGCTTCTTTGATATGTAAGTCTTCCTCCAGCCTTCTAGGCAGTTTTACTACCCAGGCAGAAATGTCTTTCTCAAGGACCGAGGACATCCCTTGAAATATAACCATCAAAAATAATAGGGCTCCTATCCCCTAGTTGCTGTGGGATGGTAGGAGCCTTGCATGCCAATTAGCAAGTACAGATGGCCTACTCACATTGACAACCTCCCCTCCAGTGACCTCAGTATTGTTCTACTAGTTCATCCCTGTGCTGAAATGTCTCCTGTCTTTTGTTTCACTGGCATTAAGTTCAATCATCTCCCCTATTGCAAAAGTCTTAAGTAAGTCTTTCTTGACTTATTTTAATTTACCCAGTGCATTTTTTCTTTGGCAACGGGGAGAGGAAAACTCTGCCATCTTACTTTAGGTAGGATAAAGGAAAGAAACCCATGTAGAGTTGGCCTTTGAGCACTGATCTAAATAATGAGAAACAATGAGAAGGATCATGGAGGAAAATGTCAGGCAGAAGAAACAGTGAGCATCAAAGTCCTGTGTCTGCAAAGAGCTTACCATGTTCAAAGATGACCAGGGTGACAGTGACCTGGGAGTGAGGAGAGAGAATGAGAGGGGTGGGCAGGCAAGAGCCAAGTCATGCTGTGCCTTGCTTGCCAAGGTTAAAAATTTAGATTTTTATTGCAAATGTAAATCATTGAAAATTTTTGAGCAAAGGAAAGATATGGACTGGTTTAAGTAAAACAAAACAAAACTTCGGCTGCTCGGAGGACTGGATAGGATTAAAGAGTAGTCTACAAATATGGAGCCATCCTTTCAATATTCAGTTGAAAAAATATTTTCAAAAGCTTTAAGTATATATTTGGTGGCTGGGAAGTTTAAAGAATTAGGAATAAATACAGGATTGGAACTCTTCCCTAAAGAAAGCCTTTCAATTTACATGGTCTTCTAGATAAAAGCATAGAGAATAAGTATTAAAATCATGTTTGACTCTATAAATGAAATGCAATGGTAAACTACTCTAGTTATATGAGAGAGCACTAAATATGTGAATTTTAGTGTTGATAGGGCTCTGTCAAACATTTATGGGCCTGACTCATGTGATTGTGACTTGCCAGATTTTCAGATCTACCTCTCTGCTTCCCCTTCCCCCGTAACGCTACTGTTAAACTAACTGATGTACACTGAAGGAGCAGGTGTTGCTAACATAGCAGATTGTGCAAACTGCTCCATGAGTTTTAGAACTGTAGACAGTCAATCCAGCTAAAACTTAAAACAAGCTGCACCAAACCTGTGGTCAAGTCTGCCTAACGCTGCCTTTCATAGTACTGCTTGGAATAATTTACAAAGGGCAAAACTCCCCTTTATTGCATTGACTCCTAAAATTTAGACCTGAATTTGACCATTTAGTTTTTCTACTTGGGTAGTAAGCCATAATTGCATGTAGTAAGCATATAGTAAGTATTAACTAAATGAATAAATTAGCAAAACGTATATAAAGTCCTTCAGATACTCTGAATAACATCTATCTTTTATAACTAGAAATTGTTACCCAACATCTAAACCCACTCCCAAAGCAGCTTTATTAAATGGCTATGAATTGTTTACCACACAGTCATTTTTTTTGTAAAGGGTCAGATATATAGACTTTGCAGATCACATAGTATCTGTTTCAACTACTCAACTCTGACACAATGGCTGTGTTAAATGTGTCCCTATAAAACTGTATTTATGGATATTGAAATTGGAACTTTACATAATTTTCATGTCATGAACTTTTCTTCTTCTTTTGGTTTTTCTTCAGGGGGGTGGTACTAGGGATTAAATCCTACCACTGAGTTACATCCCCAACCCTTTATTTATTTGTTTATTTATTTATCTATTTTAAATTTTGAGACAGGGTCTCACTAAGTTGCCCATGCTGGACCTAAACATGATCCTCCTACCTCAGCCTCCCAAGTAGCTGGGATCACAGGAGTGCACCACCATGCCCAGCTCTTCTCTTGCTTTTTTTTCCCCCTACCACTTAAAGGGATAAAAATTATTTTAGCTCACAGACTATATAAAACTGGATCTAGTTAAATTTAGTATGGGCCAAAGTTTGCTGGTCTCTGTTCTCCTGTGTGTCAAGCACTGGAGAGAGGAGGTAAGGAAGATAGTTTTATAAAGGTGTTGATGATAAGAATACAGTATCAAGCAAGTGCAATTTACATGACCAATAATTAAATTACAGAAGACCAGTCTAACATAACCTTGAAATTTTTGCATTAAACTTGTCTAGCATAAGGTCATGAATTCTTGATAAGCAACAATGGGGCTTGAAGAATAATCATTTCAATGTCCTGGAGGGCCCGTTAAGGGGAAAGCGCCTTTACCAAAGAAATTCTTTTTCAGAAAGGAATGATACAGAATGCGGCAAAAGCAAGTCTCTAGGCAGTTCTGCTTATGAATGAAACATCCCAGAATCTATTCAACTCCTTTGGCTCTAGCATCACGCTCATTAGGAAACTTTCTGATTTCCAATTCCATTTCCCAGGTAATTTGATATTGCAAAGGTATAGCCCTGAGTAGCAGATATAATTATTTCTACCATCGGAAATGAAGTTTCCCACTATGAATTAATAAACTGGTAAGCTTGGATAGTTTCAATCAATTCCCTAGACTCTGATATATAAAATTAACTTTGCGAACATGGGAAGCTGAGAAGCAGATCCCAGTCCCTTGCTGAGCCCACCAAGGTAGCAAATTCCCTGTAGGTCCTGACACAGCAGGCGCAGCTCCTACCTGCCAAGTTCTCAGTCAAGCACGCTGCTTCTCTCCTGCAAAACCTTCTCTTCAATTCTTTATGAATCTAGTTCTTTTTATTTTTCATCTCATCTGAGAATAGTTCACTATGTATCTCCATAAGGGTTCTTTTTAATGCCACAAGACCATCACTGTACTTAAATTAACATTAATTCTATAACATCGACAAATATGTGGTGTCCAGTTTTCACTGTCTCATAAATGTTTTAAATTCAGACTTGATTTTATTTACATGAATGTATGCTTTTCTTTTCATTATTCCTTATCTGCAAATATTTACAAGGGTGGCAAATGATTATTTTCTCGAGTAAAAATAAAGTTTTTACAAATTCACCCTAAAGCTTTTATTTTAGCTTCACTCTGTAGGAAACAGGGAATCAAGAAATTGATCGGGTTTGGGCCTTTCTCAGCCATTTAACACGTAAGAGAGGGAAGCCACAGAACCTCTCTTGGACACATTTCTTTACCCTGTGAAACAAGGTGATCAAGTAAGGAGATGTTCTTCAAAGTCCTCTTCCACACCAAAATTCTTGGGTTCTAAAGTTCTATAAGAGTAACTTTTCTGTACCTTTCATAATTGTTCAGACAGGTGCTATCTTCCTCAAGTTTAACACTTAGCCTATTGAAAAATGCAAAATTGTATCATCAGTCTTTAAATAGAGACATCCCCATTCATTTGACAATTTGGGTAATTTACATAGATGGCATATCTTTTCCAATTGACCCAGAGAAAAACACACCAAGTGCTGTGTGCATGTATAGTCCTATCACTCTGAACCTCATTATGACATATAATTACAATGAACCAATGAAAGGATATTTAAAAATGTACTGATACTCCTTTGTTTAGATAGCCTAGAAAGACCTAGCCTAACTAAAATAACCAGCGTTAATGGCTAAAGTAATTGGATCTTTTCCCAAAGAATCTTTCCGCTTTAGAAAGAAAAATCAGTGTTGGGTAATACCTGTATTTAAGGCCTCCCCTTTTTTTGAACTTTAGTAGGCTACATAAATAGTAACCCCTGTATAAAACAAGGATGAAAAGTGTGATGCAGCATCACAACCTTGTACTTGCTGCAGGTGTATTTAATATAGAAACTTCAGGCTGAAGTTTCTCTCTTGTGGTTTAATATTCTTCTCTATCACCTTCTGCTTAGTAGGTAAAGAAGTTTCTTTAAAATGGAAAGGTCAATTGTAGCCTCAAGTCTCCAAGAAATCAATGTTCCAGTGGTAATTAAAGGTTACAATTTAGAGGAAGACTTATAATATAAAAAGTTAAAAATCCAATAATGAAGGCATGAGAAGTGGTCTAGATAATCAAAGCTAACATTTATAAATGTAACTAATAAAGGAACTCTTTCTAAATAGCTTCTTAAAACATTAAGAAATTTATTATGATTTAACATTAGATATAAAGTCTTTAAGTTGGTTCCAATCACTAACTGAATTATACATTTATTTGAAAGTGATCTCAGCCAATTGTCCATGCCTATCTCTGTTTCATATAGAATTAAGGAAATAGCTATCTGATTTTATTCTAAGTAAAAGTTGTGTGCATTTTTTTCTTTTAGCATAGTCCTTAAATTATGAGATTAGTACTATAAAAATGTTACTAAAATGTAATCTGGTTCAATTTGGTATAATATAAATAAAACTAAAGAAAAAAATTTTTATTGGTAAAGAAAAAATTTAAATAAACATATATATATATTGGAGATGAATTTATGCCCCTCCTGTATTAAAGTGAGCTGAGCCCACATCTGTAATCTCAGTATTTGGGAGGCTGAGACAGGTGGAGTACAGATTCAAGGCCATCCTGCAGTAGTTTAGCAAGATCCTGTTTCAAAACAAATAATAAAATGGAGATAATGGTACAGCACAGAGGTAGAACACCCCTGTGTTCAATCCCTAGTACTACAAAATAATAACAACAATAATAATGATGATAATGATAATAATAATAATAATAATAATAAAGTGGGCTGAATGATTGTAGACAGGTCATATATTCCGTTAATCTAGAGAGAGACATCATCTCTAATATCTGATACGACTACATCTGGGCAAATACATCTGATACAAATTGAAGTAACCAGATACAATTTAGGATTAGATGGACAGAGTCAATTGGAGTTCATCAACAGATGGATAGAAACCCTATAATTCCAAAGGGATGATGGCGGCAAGGCAAGAATTAAGAGTTAAGTTATTGTATCCAACAACCTGGCTCACAAGTATATGAAATAGTAATAAAAAGATGAAGCTCAAAAATGCCCCTGGATTGTCCTTAAGCCGCTCAAAAGATGTTATGACATTTTCTGTCTCTTATGCATAGTTTCTATCATGAGATTCCAACTCTCATCACTCCAACCAACCAGAGGTGACCACGTAGAGATAGAAACTTAGTCTAACTCATCCAACTCATTTTATTTTTATTTTTTGAGTGCTGGGGATTAAACCCAGGGCCTCACACAGGTGAGACAAGTACTGTACCACTGAGCTACACCTGGAAATCTAATCAAAAGGAAGCCGTTGTAATGGTGGTGATGACTTAGGGTTAGTCTAAATATACTGGTATGAAAAGTTGATTGAAAAATCAGGTTAAAGCCGAAGTGGTGGCGCACGCTTGTAATCCCAGTATTTGGGAGGCGGAGACCAGAGGATCCGGGTTCGCGGCCAGCCTCAGCTACTTAGTGAGGCCCTCCGCAACTTCATGAGACCCGGTTTCAAAATAAAGTATAAAAAATAGGGCCGGGGGTGTAGCTCGGAGGTAGAATGTCCCTGGGTTCAATCGCCGGTACCACAAAAAAAAAAAAAGAAAAATCAGGTTATTCTCTTAGAAACCTAGAAGTGAAAAACCAAGATACTTGAGGCAGTGAGAGCAAAAGTCAAAAGATTTCTTCCAATAAATGCTGCACCAAATGAGCAGTGGCAATCCAACACCATAAGGAGGATGGAGCTCTCTGAGGCCTATGTGGAAGCCCATCACTGGAGCTGGTCTTATTCTTGGTGGTTTTGTGTATGAAGCGAGAGTGAATCTCTGTTTCTAGTAGCTGCGTAAAACTGGCAGACACCAAGCAAAACTGCTCTTATCCAGGTCACCACTTCCTCAAATTAAAAAAAAAAATCCAGTGGTTACCCTATCTTTATTTTGCTTGACCTAGTAGCATCCAGTAGGGTTAAGTAGTCCTTCCTCTTGAAAACATTTCCTTCACTTATCTTTTAAAACTATATTCTCCTGGTTGACCTTCTCCTCCACAGGCAGTTCTTTCTCAGTCTTCATTGCCAGTCTTGCTGGCCTCTAAACAACACTGTGTCCAAATAATCACCTTCATCTACATCATCATCATCTCAGTGAGTTGGCTCTGAACTGGTCTCTCTTTCGACCATTACACCATACAGTATAGTAACACAGCAGCCAGAGTAATCTTTTTAACAAAGTATGGGTCTTACCACTTTTCTACTCAAAACCCTCCAATGGCCTAGGTAAAAGCCAAAATCCTTATAGGTACTTCCGAGGCTTTAACACCCTCTGGCCCTTCCATCATTTCACCTTCTCCCTGAATGACTCGACTTCAGAGATACTGCCTCTGTTCTTCCTCGAACACATAATATACTCTTACCTCAAAACCTTTGCATTTGCATTAGTGGTTCTGTCTGTCTGAAAAGCTTTCCTTCTATCTATCTACATGGTTGAGCCTCTCACCTACTCAAGCTTTTGTTTAAGGTCTCCTTATTAAGGAGACCCTTCCAAGGTACACTATTTAAAATCATATGCTTTATCCATTCTACATTTCTTGTCCTTCCTCCCTGCTGTATTTTTTATTTTAGTACTTATTTTTTTTACTTGTCTGTCTCTTCTCACTATAATATCAGCCCTAGAGGGTAGAGAAATTTTTTCTCTTGCTATAGCCATAATTTTGTACCTAGAGCATATATGGTACTCTATAAAAATTCATTGAATTAATTAGTGAATGAGTCTTTGGAAGCCATAGGCTTATTTAAAGCTTTCAGGGATATCTTATTTTAATCTTCCACAGATCATATTTTTCTTTGAAACAGATTTAATGGTATTTAGATTGGCTGCAGCTGGCTAAAACATAAAAATATTTCAAATGCCTTTTCTCATCAGTCAACATGCTCTATTCCTAAGGTTATTGACCAAGTAGATACCAGATAGGTCTTTGACTCCAACTCTATTTTTGTACCAGGCAAAAAAGAGTTAATACAACAGGCCTGAGACCATCACTCTTAGAAAAGTCTCTTTGAAAATTTGGCCTTCATTGGCATCTGGGAACTTGGATTTTGGAAGGGTTATCACCACCCTAAGTGATAAGAGTGGCTCACTTGCATAACCTGCAAACAGTGTGCTTTATGTTAAACACCTGCTTTCCTTCTGGCAGTCTGGAATGCTGGGCAAAGGCTGCCTGGATGAACAAGAAACCCTGGAACTGTATTTCTAATAAGCTTCCCTGGCAGATGACATTTTATGTATATCGTCACAACTCATTCCTGGGATCATTAAGCACATACTATGTAATCCCAGGGGGGAAGGACACCGGAACCTTGTGCTTGATTTCCTCCAGATTTCATCCCATGTACCTTTTCCCTTTGCAGTGTTTTTTATCCTGTCACTGAAATAAGCAGTAGACATGAGTATGACTAAATGCTTAGTCCTATGAGTTCTCCCAGAAAATTATGTCAGCTAGGTTGCGAGGTCATGGGGGACCCTGATCTGAGCACCCACTGAACCCTCCTCCAGCATCTCCACTGTGCCAAGCACAGTGCTTCGACTCAGGACCTGAATTGGACCAAAAATGAGCTTATGGGGTTTATTGATTCTTTTGTTTATTTAGTCCCTTTCCTTTAAGACATAATCTTTGAGTGTTTGGGTTTTCTTTTGTTTTCGTTTTAGACTGAATCAGCCTGCATTGAGCTCCTTGGCTCCTTCCTCAGAGGCATCAACTTATCAAGAAGCACTTCTAGGTACTGTCATAAGCTAGACCTTTGATTAAAGAAACTCTGTGGAAGAGAAGAATCCACAAGAGCCAAGAGCTTTGTTATAGTTAAGATTTTAAATGTCCCCCAAAGCTCATGTGTTAAAAGCATGATGTAGCAAGATTCAGCCATGGGGCATGGCTGGAGGATGCGGGTCACTGGGGAGTTTGGTCTTGGGCACTATGTATGTCCACAAGGCCCCCTCTTCTCCCTCTCTCTGCTTTCAGCCACTGTGATGTGAGAACCCCCATCCCTTAGCCATGTGCCCTGCTTTTGCTACCTCTAAAACTATGAGCCCTAATAAATCATTCCTGCTTTAAGTTGCTCTTGTCTGGTATTTTGGTCACATCAGGAAACCTGACTAAAATAAGCTTCAGGCTTCAGTGTCAACTTTGCAAAGTGAACAATTAGAAGGCTTGACACTGACCAGACCTCTTCTTTTTCCTTGAGAGATGGAGTAAAGAGGTGTCTTCTCAAGATTTCCGTAATGGGTTTTAGAATCTGCCTTTAATATTTGTCCTTGGATTTGAAACAGTCACTTTGTAATCCAAAGAGGAAAGTCTTCCTATATAGACCACTTTCTACCAGAAGCACAATAGAAAGTGTAAAATATATGCTACTTATGCTACAAATAGCCCCCTGAACCTCCTTTCCAACTTTCTTTACTTCAGAAGACTTCCCTGACTTAGTACAAAATCCTGGTTTGTCTACAACATTCATTCCTATTCAGGTCTTATCACAGCTTTTCAGGAAAAATATTTTTAAAAGACCAGTGAAAATAATCAAGGAGATGAATGCACTGCCTTATGCAAAAGGACTAAAGTGGTTAAGATCCTAGGGCCTAGAAATACAGAGGTTTAACAAATATATTAAGTGCTATGAATAATTCATTTGCCAAATTCCCAAGGAGTCAGTAGTGATCACATGAACTGAAAAATAGGAGCTACATTTTGAATAGAAAACAGCCATCATGGTCTTCTTTAGTATAAACTTCAAAACATTGTCAGTGTAATCAGCAAAGATTGATATTTTTCTGTGTTTAAAAAAGATCTGTATTAGTTTTCTATTGCTATGTAACAAATTATCACAAACTTGTCAGCTTAAACCTTTTATTGTTCCCCATTCTGTGGGTCAGAAGTCCGGAGCAGCTTGGCTGGGTTTGTTATTCAGGGACTCCTAGCCAAGTTGTCATTCAGTCTGATTTATTTAGAGGATCTGGAAAAGAATTCACTTTGAAGCTTGTTCAGATTATTTTAAAAGTCCAGTTTCTTACAGTTATGGGACTGAGATCCCCACATTCTTGCTGGCTGTAGTCTAGTAGCCACTTTAAGCTCCTAGAAAACACCAACTACTCCCTTCCATGTAGCCCCCCTCCATCCTCATGCCCAGCAATGGAGAATCTCCCATGCATCAAATCCCTGGCATGCATCCAATTTCATTCCATAAAGAGCCCTCACCCTTTTAAGGGCTCATGTGATTATACCACTAATCATAATCTATCTTAAGAACTTCTTAATATTTGTGACCCTAATAGCATCTGCAAAATATTTTCACAGCAACACCTAAATTAGTGTGTAATTGAATAACTGGGAGAAGATACCTGCATACCAGGTATGGACACCCTTAGGCGTTATCTTGGAATTCAGGCTATCACCAAATTCTAATGCATGAATCTCTTAAAATCAGGCCTCTGTGAATGTTTCTAATCTTTGATATTAATATAAAATAAGAATACTCTTTTTTTCAAACCATAGATGGTCCTTTGTGCCTGGATTAAAAAAGAAACGGAGCTGGGCACAGTGGCACAGTGACTCAGAAGGCTCAGGCAGGAGGATCCCCAAGTTTGAGGCCATCCTTGACAATTTACCAAGACCTTGTCTCAAAATTAAAAAAATAAATAAAGGGACTTGGGGTCAAAGGTAAAGTGCACCTGGGTTCAATCTCCATTATTGAAAGAACAAAACAAAAAAAGAGAGAGAGAGAAAGGAAGGAATGAAGGAAGGAAGGAAGGAAATAAGGGAGGGAGGGAAGAAGGAAAAATTAAGCTAGATAAAGCATAAATCTGATCTACAACAGAAATAATTTTTTTATGTTCTAGAATTTCTTTCTACCTTTAATATTTTTTCTTCACATTTTACTTTTACTTTATCAATTTACCAGTAACTGATGTCTCTTTTCTTTCCTGTATTCTTTTCTCCTCTGGTTCAATTAGGAATCAAACTTAATTGACAGAAATCCATATGGGTAACCCTCTACCACAAATAAACATTTAGAGTAGAAAAAGGTAGAAGTTGGTAATCAGTAAGAAAGATATATCTAGAAATTACAGGAACTACTAAACTGCTCCTGGATAACTCATGTGTTCCTCACATCTTCAGAGAGTTTAGGTAGTAGGTTTGTTGGTTTTTTGTGGTATAGTATGGGGGATTGAACCCAGGGACATTCTACCTCTGAGCTATATTCCCAACCCTATTTTATCTTTTTATTTTGAAACAATGTCTCACTAAGTGTGGAGGGCCTCATTAAGTTGCTGAAAATGGCTGTGAACCTGTGATCCTCTTGTCTCAGCCTTCCAAGTATTGGGATTATAAGTGTGGGCCACCAGGCCTGGCTAGGTAGTAGGTTTTGACAAAATTATAGAGGAATTAGGGAAACACTCAAATGCTGATTTTCCTCAAATATAATTCCTGTGACTAGCATTTTTTAAAAAGTTTAATTTTAATAATTTAAATAAGTGGTCATGTTATGTTTATTTCTTGTTTCTGCCTGTGTTGAATAAATTTGTTCAGTTTACTATAAACCAACATTAAGGGTGAATCGAAAGTTACATTCTTTAGTCTCTTCAATCCCATAACCTTTAAATCTTCAGTGAAAACTGAAATATTTAGCAGAGTTTGATCCACCAGGAAGCCATTCTTTTACCTAACTTCAAATTGGTCAAAGATTAACTTGAGTAGTTTGCCAGTGGTCTATTATTTAACATCTACTCCACAATGTCAGAAGTATAAAACTATGAACTCTTTTGATATATTTTGATGTGAGTCCAATAGAAGTAAAAAAAATGTTTTATAAGTTGATTTTTAAATCTCTGTGTTTTAGTCAGCAGTCTCACTGCTGAAATCCAAAACACCTGATCACCACAACTTAGAGGAAGGAAGTTTATTTGCTCACAGTTCTGGAGATTTCAGGGGCTCAATCCATGTTAGGCTGGATGAAGTCAGTGAAGTTCAGGGTATGGCATGGGAAGAAGAGGAGGGAAAGAGAGAGAGAGAGAGAGAGGCACAAGGCTCTGCTCTCACATCTTCTCACAGAGGCCAGAAGCAAGAGAGTAAGCAAACAAGGGTATTCAAAGATGCAAGCACAGTCCCCAAAGTCATACCCACAGGGACCCACCTCCTCTAGAAACATCCCACCTGCCTAGGTTACCACCCAATAAATCCATTACAATGGATTTATCCACTAATGAGATTACAGTCCTTATGACTTAATTATATCAACTCTGAACATCAAGTATATGAGCTCTTTCACAGGACATACTATATCTAATCATAATACTCTGCCTTCTAGATAAATTCTCACATGCCATAGTAAGACCTAAAGCAAAGCTTTGCTGCTGCCAAATTTTAAACTCTATCAAAGGATTCTCCTTTGATAGAATCTGGGACACTGAATACCATTTCATTCTACATCTTCCCTTTTAATTCAATGTCCAAAGCACAAATTTCAAAAAGGGCACTTTTTCCTAGAATAGGTCATATTCTGTAAAGCAAAACAAAGCAAAAACCAAGTTTAAATGATTTTTATGCAGAAGTGCAGGTATGCAAAACTAGTAGTGTAGCCAACCCACTTATTTTAAAGACTAGGAGATGAGACTTGTTTCTTCCAAGTAGCTTCCTGGAGTTCTCATAGAGGAAGAACATGGACCTCAAGGTCAGATATTCCTTCCACTATGACAGAAGCCAGTTTACTTAAAGATTTTTCTGTAAGATGGGGATAATATCTCTTATATATTGATGTTGTACAATGAAATAAAATATGTAAAATTCTCTTTTAACTTTTTCAGCTCATTTATTAACAAATCATGATGACAAATTATAGGTACCTCTATACATTGACACTTAACATTGACAACTTTTTTAGAATTTTATTGGTGCAATATAATTATATATCATAGTGAGATTCAAAGTGATACATTCATATATGCATACAACATCTCTTGCTATGGTTCTCTCCTAACCCCATCCCACTATCATCCTCCTCCTTCCCTAAACATACTTATTGCAATTTGTGGTACAACATAAATGCTAAATTATGTGATAAATATTATCATGATCATGTCATCAATAAAGGAACAAATTGACACATAGGTACAATATTTATTTGGTAGGACAGTAAAATTGAACTATCTTGCTGTGTGGTGACCTAGGTTTTCTAAGCAGGTCAGCTGATACCTTCCCTGAGCTTGTGTTTTCACTATTAAGTGTGCACAACCCTTCTGGTAATTGTGTGCTGATAATTTTCTTTGAGTAGTTAAGTCAACTCAATAACTCAGAGAAAAATGGATCTGTATAGGTTTAAGCTAAAATAGCTGTTGTAGTTCATATCCTGGGCAGTGTTAAAAATTCTCTATTAAGAAGTTTTAGTATCTTGTCCTTAATTTTGTCCCAATTTATAACTTCAACATGTAGTTTTATTTACTAGTTTTCTATTGTTGCTATAGTGAATTGTTACAAATCAGGTGACTAAAATAACACAACTTTATCCTTGCAGTTCTGGAAATCAGGAATCCGACATAAGTCTCAGTGGGCAAAGTCAAGCTGTTGGTAGGGCTGGTTCTTTCTGCTTTGGCTGTGCTAATGTCAGAATTGTTTTTTTCTATACACAAATATTAACTAACAGGGAATGGAGAAGAAGCAGAGATGCTTGCTGAACTTTAGAAGGAGCCAGATGTAGATTAAACATTTGCAATGAGTGTTGAGTTAGTTCTTCCATGGGTAAGGCCTTGCTACCATATGATTTGGGTAAGAAAAACTGATGAAAACCTTTGCTTTTGAGAGTAGCATATTTGAACTGTAATCATTATTTCCCAAGGTTGCTATTATTTTTTCTTAATTTACAGCACAAAGCATTGTCAAACCTATAACTTTCACATTAGACTTTTCTCAACTGTAGCTGAAGTGTACATTCATTCGTGGACACTACATATTAAAGATATAAATATAAACAAAATCAAACTCATGCAACAAAGTATTAGCAGAAACATGAAAAGGCAGAGGAAAATCATATATGGAAAAATTGGAGGAATCTGGAATATTTAACCAAGAGAAGAAAGCACTTGTTGAGTCTAGAAAACAAAAGAAGATGGAAACTAGTTTAATTTGATTCAGCATAAACTTTTTAAGTGTTTACTATGAGCCTGGGATATTGCATTAGATGTCAGAGTATCACAAAGATTAAGACCCACAGTCTTCCCTCTTGTGAGAAAATAGACATATAAACAGATACTTTTAACACAATATGTTAAGAGCTATTTTCAGGTCATGTTCATGGTAGTTGATTTAGAAATTTATTTGCATGCTGTCATAAAGATGTGAAATCCATTAGCTTATTGCTAATGTGATTTCATGGTTTCTGACCTCATGATGAATGTCAACTTGTCTCCCTTTCTTCTCAGAGAAGGCCCACACTGTCATCTCTAAAATGGGGATACCAATGGAAATTAATAGGGTTTGTTTGAGGAAACACCCTTAATAATAGCCTTAATAACAGTCTTCTGTAATCTGCTCTCTGGGTCAGCATAGACACAATTTCAAAGTTTTCCTATGCTCCTTCCAAGGAATTCTCCAACTTCATAGCTTTTTTCTCATTCATTCACTTTTCCTTATTTGCTGTATTTGCCCTCTAAATGTTCAGTGTCCAAATTCTCTTGCTTGCACAGCAGATAGCCTGAAACACACAGCGCAGCACATGTTTGCTGTTTCTGTGACTCAAACTGCTCATGCCTGGCTCCATCCTCCTTTACCTTTTCCTCAACAGATGACTCTGCCTCCATCCTTACAGAGAAGTGGGGTATCAGTCTGAGATTCTCCCAACACACTGCCAGTAACTCTAAACCTATGTCTGTTTTTCTTCTTTCCTTCCTGTCAAAGTGAAAGAGAGTTGTCTCCTCCTCCTGTTGAACGCTAATCTTTCCACCAGTTCTCTGGAAACTTCTTTATCCCTCCCCCTTAGGAACTTTGATCTTTCCATCTCAGCAGATTCTTTCACATTAATATTTGAACATGCTCAAGTCCCATGCTTCTTAAAGTCTGTCTTGAATTCATTTTTCTCTCACTTATTGATATTCTCTCTCCCCTCCACTGAATATACCAAATGCTCCAAACCATATTCTTCCATCTTCATCTCCACTTCCTCCGCTCCTATTCTTCTCCCCTCCCAACCCATCACGTTCTGTCTCCTAACATCAGCAGTTTCCATATACAACCGAGCCATTCACAACTCCACTAAAGATGATCTCCTGGCTCAATGCCATGATTAGGTTTCATTTTCTTCCTGTAGTTGTCTTGGCAGCACTTGACTCAGTTAACTACTCCTTCCTTTATATATACTTGAGAAGCCTTCCTTTCCCTTTTTATTTTATGTGGTATCATCCTATATGGATGAATCAAAACAACATGCTGTTAGTAACTTCACAGAGTTAAATGTAAGTAATCATTTACAAAGATGGAAATTTTTTTCACTAGTCCCAAAGTTTTATTTAATGAAAACAAGTGCATTTTGCTTCTAGACAGGCAGTGTCTTTGTGGAAGTCAGATGTGGATTTAAATCATGGTTCTGTTGCCTTCTCACTAAATCTGCAGGCAGAAGTCTTCAGTCTGATCCTAGCAGAGGATAGGCCTAGAAGCTCCAGCAAAGGGAAATGATGCTGTTGTTTACTTCTGGATATTGATGCCCAGAGAAGCAAGACAATTTGAACATTGACTCCAAAGGTCCTTTAGAGGGCAAATACAAGGAAAAGTGAGTGGATGAGGAAACCAACCATGGAGTTGGAGAATTCCTTAGAAGGATCATAGGAAAACTTCAAAATTGTGTCTATGTTGACCCAGAAAGCAGACTACAAAAGGCTGTTGTTACTGGTGAAAGATGCAGAGAGTGAAGAGAAACCAAAAGTTCACAACCAACTAGAAGTAAGTGAGTAATGATGACTGAGAGATTTCTGGCTTAAACAATGATGTAGATTTTGATGTCACAATGGAATAAGGAAAAGCGATATACATAGGGCAAGGAAAAGACACAGTTTAAATTAGGCTTAATAAAGTCCATGCTTACTCTAAGACATGCCGGTAAATTCCTGGGGGACAGTAATATTTTAGGGACAACAAAACCAATAACAGATACCAAAATTATTGAGAAAGGTAGGTAGGCATACCAGAGCCTCAGCAGAGAAAAACTGTGTGAAAATTTTTCCAATGCAGAAGAAAGGATTGGTAGATTTCAGATTATAAGAGACCACATAAATTGATATAGGCTGAGCTCTGGTGACTTGGGACAGCAGTGACAGGACAATGATGGGTGGCAGTAAATATACTGTGAAGAGGAGCAAAGGGGAGGTTAAAAAGTAGAGGCAAAGGATATTGATTAGCCATGAAGATGGTTGGCAGGAAAGAGTTACCAGCTAGCTGGAGAAATTGCCAAAATTAAATATAGTTCTGTAGATTGGCCAAAAGTCTTGGGTAGCTTTAAATTTGAAAAAAAAAAGAGGGCAGGTGGAAACAAAATATAAGGTACAAGAATTTGATGGGCAAGTCTTAGAGAAGTGTGGAGGTTGGTTAACAAGAATCCAGGAAGTCAAGATAAACTATGAATAGGAGAAGCTAATGCCATTGGACAAAGAAGATATAAATATATAAATAAGTTTATAGTATCATCCTTTCCTATATTCCTTTCTCTAGACTTACTCATCAGTATTGTAGAATACCTACAATGTTTAATTGATTTAATCCTTTCATATGCACTGTTATCAACTCAATTCTATTTAAGACATATTACATTTTATTTCAGTTTAAACAGTGAAAATGTTAATAGATTTAGAAATTTATAATGGGTACCATAAAGTTAATCTTCCAAGATAAATAGCCATCCTGATACCTTTAAGTTCATTTGTATTTCAATAGTTCAAGAATCTTAAACTGTTTTACTAATTATCCCTTAAAAATAACTCTTTCTGTTAATGAATCAAATTTAAAAGTAAAGAGAAAAATATCTTGACTTCTATGAAGACTGAAAAATCAATTTCCTCATTACATTTTGCCATTAAAAACTTTCATTTTTTTCTTTCTTAAATTAATATTTTTCTCAGTAAAAATATAATTGATGAGCAACATTTTATTACACAGTGCAAATATCAGGAAAACAACCTAAGACTGAACTCCACATTGTGAATTTATTCAGTGCTGCCTAATTAACACATGGATTTTCTACATTCACTGTTTATTATACTATTATGCTTGCTAGAGTGAATAAGTATTTTACATGTTATTCCAACTAGAAATATGACCAAAATGTAAAAATTCTCTTAATTTAAAGTCTACTTAAAATTCCATACTAACACTCATCTCATTTTTAAGAGAAAATGAGCATTTTGAATTCAAAATGGGTTAAAATTAGCATATTTTCCACACATATTTTGCACATGTGTTTGTTTCATTAAGAAGCTCTTAGGTGACATACTACAAAAGCATTTATAGAAAATATTTTCAAAGCTTTTACTTGTCAGGTACTTTACTTATTAATTAATTTATTCCTCCCAAATACCACCTGAGAGAAAATCTATTGCCATCTCTATTTTACAGACAAAAGAGTGAAAAGAGAGGTTAATTACACCAAAGTCACACAGCTCTTGTACGACAGAGGAAGGATTTGAAGTGAGGCTTAGGTGGCTCCGAGTCCAGCCCTGGGACCACTGTGCTCATCTGCCTTCACTGGTTTTGACCATGTGTTAAATTTCTGGCTTGAGTTATTCTAAAATGGTACCAAAATAGTGTATTGAAAATGAATATTCAAATAATTAAACTAGCTTGCCTACCTAATTTCAAACAGGCTATTTTGAGTCCAATTACAACACATTCTGAAATCGCATGGATGAGACTTTTTCTAGAACATATGGACAGTCACTCAAGGAGAGCTGCCCATTTCAGTAAGCTAACTATTACTACTTACATTTGAATTTGTTCTCCTGTGCAAGTTGCACTGACTCTGTCAAGACCTGAGGAGTGTCACTTAATATGTGAGCACACTGGAGAAGTAATTCACCTACCTGTCCTCTGGAGTAGGTGGAAACAGAATCTAAAACTCGATTTACTGTGTATCCATACCATATTTACTCCTTTCTGGAAAGAAGCTTGTAAAATTCTCACTCAACTTTCAATGGCAAAGAAAGTTCTTTCCTGTAGCCAAAGAAAGTTCTCAGCTCATTGGTGCCCTAGTAACTGTGGACCCCAAAGCAATTTGTTCACTGGGAGAACAATGAGTATGCTTTGGTATTTCCTAACTCACCAGATTATAGCTCAGCTCTCTGTCCAAGGGGATTCCTCTTAGTATATAGTTCGAAGAACACAAACGATCAAGTTCTCTAAGAGTTCTCAGCCAAACCACTCTTGAGTCCCCATTAGTCTTATACATGTGTCTTCTATTCTTTAATTTTCCAAAGATTCTAAACGAGATCATTTTTATTCCATCTTTATTCCAACAATTTTAGGTCTGTGGAAAAGCTGTCCTGTGTCACAAACTCTGTGCCTTTGATTGAATTTCTGAGCCTTTTTCTCTTACTTTTACCAGTTATGATCTAACATTGATAGCACAACTATAACTTCAACTAATACGACTTTAATGCAATAAAAATGTTACTTAAATCCATTAACTGCCTGATTCTGTCCTTTTGATTCTTATCCAATGATTTTGTCCTTTTGTGGGGGGAAAAGTGCATACTAATGGAGAAAAAAACACTTTAAGCTCCTGTTTCTTTATAGAGATTAGTGGAAAGAAGGAAAAAGGTGAGACTCAAGGCTATTGTTGAACAAAGTATTTCACCAAATCTTTGGATATAAAATAGATATTAAAACTAAGCTTGGACTATGGTTGTTGAGGGCTCTGAGTTATTCTGATCAGTATTAAGCAGACTAGATACAAAATAGGCAAGAAATGACTACTTTTTTTTAAGAATATAAATATCCAGTTTCATTAACAAGTTTCCAGCCTGTGGTTGAAACCCCTTGCCATCTCTGTGAACCATCAAGGTCTACTCTCTACATATAAATATTGGATCTAGTAAATATTTGTGAATACATGTATAAAATTTGAGGAAAGGGGTGGAGATCTTTTGGGGCACATCATGGAGCAGAAAAAGGAAAGTATATGTGAGACTTCAAAGTAATCCAGAAACAGGAAAATTTAGTAGGAAAAAAATCTTGTAGCCAGACATGTCTAAGAAAAAGGTAAAGCATTCCCATGGATTCAGGCACATTTAATTGAGATTTTATGAATCAGAGCTCTTTGGTAGTCATGTGGGTAACTCCACAAAGCTCTGGATTTGTAGCATTGCTGTCTAATCTAATTCAAATTTGAATGAAACAAATACCTGTAAGCCCAATATTGGGATAAATAAACAGGCCTATTAAATTTGTATACATCAATTCTGATTGACTATGTTATTAGAAGAATATATAATAATATTATTTAAACATAAAAAGTCATATAAAATTTGTTTCTAAATTCATTATTCCTCCTCTAGCCTCTATATTATTTCTCTTTCACATAGAGATTTAGAAATCAGAAACAAATCATCAGTCCTAAATTATATAATTTTAGCTGTTTCTCTTTAGACACATTAAACATGTTCACTCTCATGTCTGAGTTTAATTTACACACACACCCACACACACACACACACATGAAAGATTAATTGGAAAATAAAGCTGAAAGGGATCTAATCATCAGTAGTCTTAATACCTAACATTATATACCTTTCTTCATTTATTACAGAGATATTTATTAAATACATATCATGTGTTGGGGAGATTATACACCACTACAAAATAGACCGAGAGTGGGATGTCACTGCATGTAACCAGGACAGAAATGACCCCTTCTGACAATCTGCATTCTAACTGACTTCAGCAACGTGAACCTAATACCCACTACATATTAATCTTATGTTATATTCACTGCATTGCACCTATATTATCCTAGATTCCTACAAAAAATCTGTTGAAAAAGAGTAATACAAATGCTTTAAATTCTGTTTTCCCTTACTTTACTTAAAATTATGATGATCTGATATTATTATATTTAACCTTTAAGGATATATGCCCTAATGGCATTCACATCATAGAGATAGGATCAAGTGCCCAGATGTGGTTCCCAATCATTGAGTTATTTTAGCTCATTCCTTTCAGATATCATTTCAGAACTGAACAGTAACAATGGAATAATCACACTACATGCTTATGTGACTGAGCCATTTAAAACTTTGGACTATTTTACTTCCAAACAAAGGAAAAAAGTGAAACCCATTAATCATGCTCTGCAGAATGTCATTATAAATGCCTCAATGAGATGGCACAGTGGCAGAAAAATATTCAAGGGTTTTGAAAGTACCAAGATATAGCTGAATCATTTTTAAAATGTTATTTGGAATATTTTTGGGAACATGAATTTTGTTTTTTTATGTTCACATAATTACCTGAGGCAAGTGCTTCCTTTAGTGGTCAGTCAGGTGAAAACAATCCTGCCCACATGTATAGGATGGCTCGTGTTCATAGGCTTTCATTAAGACAGAACAAACAGAACCAATCTTACACAAAACCCCAATAACATGCACTTCTCCCCATCAGGAAATTTGCTTCTAGCCACTGTTCAAAGAAGTGCCAAATCATTCCCTTATGAAATAAACCATGGTTACATTTTTCCTTCCAAAGTCTAACTAATCAAGATTGGTTTAAATAAAATTACCTTTGCCTAGACTGGTTACTGCAATTGTCTCACAACAAGAAAAAATCTGTGTTTACATCTTGACTATTGCTTTGACATAAGCAATTGAGGTTAATTATTTAAAAAATAAATTTTCCCTTAATCGTAATGTTTTTACCTTTTATAAACTTTATTACCAGGTGGTAGACAAAATAATGGTTTCCAAAGATACCCATGTCATAATTCCAAGAACAGGTGAATAGCTTACCGTACAAAGCAGAAGGACTTTGCAGATATAATTAAATAAAGCTCCTTGCAGTGAGGAGGGTGCACTGAATCATTCCAAATTAGTCACAACTATCTTCCTAGGAGCAGGAGGGTCATTCAGAGAAAGAGATGAGATGATAGAAGCAGAGGCTGGGGTGACAAAAGTCCATGAGCCAAGGAATGTGGAGGGTCTAGAAGCTGAAAAAGGCAGACTCAGATTGTCTTTTGGGCACCCAGAAGGAGCAAAGCTCTGTCAACCTATTTTAGATTTTCAACCTCCAGACCTATAAAAGGACAAATTTGTTCCTTTAAGTTGCTAAGCATCCAGTAATTCGTTGCAGCACCCATGGGAACTTAACAATCAAATTCATCATTTTAAAAATAAAATAACAAATCTGCTGTCACATTTCTAGGAAAACATTATAAGTTAATATTTAAAACAAAGTAACCAGAAGTTTCATGACAGGTATATTGATTTTCCCAAGTTTAATTTAATTAATTAAACCATCTGCATCAGTCATACCAACAAAAGTTCAATCTGTATAATTTCTCTGAATTTTTTTAAAAAAGAAATAGTAAACTAAGACTTTCCAATGTCCTATTTTTTCACCTCTAGTAGTAAGAAAATGTTTTCCTTTAAAATAAGAATAAAACTTCATTATCTAATGGTTAAAAAAATTTTTTAATTATATATTCACTTACTTCTTTAGAATAAATATAGTAGCAGAATACATACATAAATGTCTTTACAAAAGGACAAATCCAATCTGTATAATTTCTCTGAATTTTTTTAAAAAGAAATAGTAAACTAAGACTTTCCAATGTCCTATTTTTTCACCTCTAGTAGTAAGAAAATGTTTTCCTTTAAAATAAGAATAAAACTTCATCATCTAATGGTTAAAATTTTTTTTAATTATATATCCACTTACTTCTTTAGAATAAATATAGTAGCAGAATACATACATAAATGTCTTTACAAAAGGAACCAAGATTGGTAGCCCTTCAAAGAAGCTTGCATTCATTTCAGTGACAGTAAAATATTGCATAGGCTTTGAAACGCTGAAATAATAATGTTTTAAATATGTATGTTAAAGCCCTTTGAACACGGATAGTTTGAAAGAAACACAATCGCATTAGCAGACTGCATTCAATCTTGAAATGCTCCACATTTGGTTGATGAAAAAGAGAAGAGGGAAGATTCTTGAATGTGCAGGGGTATTTTTCAGGACAACACTGGAGAATGTTAGAATGTTGGTGCAACTGAGCAAAGATGAAATAATGTGTTGCCATCGATAAAGGAAATACAAAGCACTCTGTGAAGAGAAGGCAATGTATTTCTCAAAATGAGTAACAAATGAAATTGCATAGGTAAACTGGTAATCATAACCAGAACTAATCCCCCTCATAAGCCAAGGAATACTTCATCTTTAAAGCCCTTTTATTGATTGGCATTTTATGATTCTACTCTTCTAAGATGCCTATTAAGCAAAGAGCATCTCAATTTACCTACATTATCCTGATCAAAGGAGTTTAGGGGTATGAGTTCAAGACAGACTTAGCAATGTATATTCTTTTGCGAGTATTTATCCTATAGAATGGTCCCTTCTTTTGTCCCTAGTCCTAATAAAATGAAATGCAAAGATAATCAGGACATTTTTAATAAACATGGAGCTCCCATGGAAATCAATTTCTGAGAAAAGAGAAAACATCCCAAATTTTAAATCAGTATATCACCATTAAAACAACTGTTTGTAACCCCGAATACAATTATAAATCAATTATTGGGAATTCTCACAATTTAGCTCAGAAGCCCATATGCATGTGAAATACAGGAGAGTCAACCAAGCTGCTTAAGATAATTCTTTGTTGTTTATAAAGCACATTCACCTACATTATTTCAATGATTACCAAAACCACCTTATTAAATGACTGATTACTAAACTTAAAGAAACCAAGGCTCAAAGAATGTAATCCAAAGTCATAAGTCTAGTAAATGGAAGAATTCAGAGGGAAACCCATGTCTTTGGATTTGAAGGCCAGTATTCAATCTTCATTATTTTTTTCATTTTACTAGTAGGTTATCTGCTCTTTGGGGCAGTGCTGTCAAATTAAAGAGCCAAGAACAACAGAGAATAACCATACAGCTCCATAGTCACCAATACTTACAGAAATTCTGTGATAAAATAAACCCCAAGAGGTGAAATTATATCAACTATCATGGTATCTAATATAGTAGTACAACTGTCAGATCGACTCAAGGTTGAAAGGAGAGAGTTGGACTGAATGAAAACGTCAGGTTGCTTTTTTATAGGTGACCTGAGAAGAACGCTGTATTTTGATATCATAAATAGCTCTTTTTTCAAAGTGGCGAGTCCCATCTGAGACATTTGTAATGACACTGAAAATGAGGGTTCTTTTATGTAAGGACACATTGTATTGAGTTGGCTTCATGCTCTGTTATTAATATTTCATTGGAAGGTGGGATGAATCAATTGAGGAAAATTTTGCTGTGGGCCAATGCCAAACCTACCAGGTGACATTTAGATAGTGATCACAGAGCTTCACAGAGGAAGTAGAAACTGTGATTGGTGTTGGTGAAGGGGCTGTTTCCTTGAGCAATACAGTTCCTTAATCTGCTTTGTCTCCATTCATTGTCTGAATCAATAAAAATGAATGTCACAACCAGTTTGACTCAACCAGTTTAAAATAAACACTCAGTTCTAAATATACTTACAGAAGGAGTCTGCCAAATATTTTTTTTAAAAAAGAAATTAAAAGGATCATTTGATAGGAAAGCATTGCAATAATTACCACAATGAACATCATTATCTTTTTTTCATTACTAATCACTGTTCATTCTGGCTGGTTCACTTAACTGGCTATTTTCAATCACTATATTTTTTTCCAGATTTAATTTAACTAAATGTAGTGATGTCAATTACGAGCAGTGAATGAGGGAGAAACTAATGATTATAGATGATGCAATTGCCCTGGTTAGTTGCGCTAAGAGAATGTGTTAAAGCTTTATGAAAAGGAAAACACAAAGGCCTCACAATGTAGTACAGTCATACCATTTGTTCTTCAAGTCTTGCGTTTTATCAAGTATCCAGAATGTACCAACATCAGGTCAGAATATGGAATGTGTCACAAATAGCTAGTTGATCTATGCTTTCATCTTTCAGGAAAAAAAAAGTCAGTTAAAAGAGCCTACTGGGTATAGTATTATGCTAATTAATATTAGTGTAAAGACAGTTACTATGTTAGTCAGCTTTCTGTTACTATAACAAAACAACCAAGATAATTAATTTATAAAGAGAAAAGGTTTATAAATGCTCATGGCTTTAGAGGTTCCAGACCATGTCAGGCAGACACATTGCTTTTAGGCTTATGGTTGGGGTGCCAAACAGCAATGGTAGGCAGCCTGTGGAAGAGCAAAACTGCTCAGCTTATATTTAGGAAGCAAAAGAGGAAAAAGAAGAGACTGGAGTCCCACAGTCCCCGGCAAGGGCACACCTCCAAGGACCTGCCACTTGGCTTCACTACCTCCTAAAAGCACCACCCTATGGATCAAGCCATTAGCATGTGGGCCACTGGGGGCCATTCAACATCTAAACCATTACAACAGCCAGTGGCATATCACTAATTAAAAAGGGGATCTGGCATAAGTATCAAGCTGAATTCTTCTGAGAGTTGGAAAATTTTAGGCACTGGCTTTAGTCAACATAAAGATTGCTTAGTCTTCTGCTTCAATGGCTTACCTCATATCTTAGCACATCATATGATAAATGGAGGAATCCTTGCTCCCTGGCATTCTGCTAATGTTTACCCAGAGTTAGGGGTGGAGCCGGCCAACAGGTCTCTGTAACCTAGGCTTGTGCATATATGTTGGCTCCAATAAAGACCTTCAGCCTGGGTCATTAATAATATTGTGTCTTTTATATGCACAGCTGTATTTCTGATTATATACGTTTGTATTAACCCCACTATCCTTTCTTTCTCAAACAAGGCAGCTGACCACAGTTGGAAATGAAAGTTGTGGTTCATATCAAACCAACAAATATGCTTTGATGCAAGTGCCAACCAAAATGTCTCCATACTCAAGCCCAGTTGGAAAACACTCCATAACTGGTTATCAGTGTCTGCCAGGAGCTCAGGAGGCAACGATGATGCCAAATGCACAGCACTCCTTATTTATCATTCCTGCAGAGAACCAAATTGCTATACTGGCCTTGTTTTACATTGTTTTAATCACCTAAATGTAACAGTAACTTCATGAAATAATCAACTAACCAGCAAAAGACCAGAGGAGTTCCTGAAAACAATGAAAAAAAAAACACCATGAACATTTTGAGAGGTTGATTTAACATTACAAAAATCCTAGGGAGATATAACCTTAATTTTATTTTAGAAATATAGAAGAACAATCATTAACTTTACCAAATTGAAATAACAACCAAATTTAGCCCTCAAGGTTAGACTTCATTAACAATATTAGCATTATTAAATTTTTATTCCTGTGTGTGTGTGTGTGTGTGTGTGTGTGTGTGCGTGCGCGCGCGCTTGTGCACCCTTTGACGCATGCCTTCTTAAAGTTCAGGTTATTACAAGGAACACACACAAACAAAATATTATAACTGCATTCTAAGTAAAGATATAAAATTATACAATCTAATATGGAAGGCTGTATCAGCCACCTAAGGGTAGTTTTACAAATGCAGAATTATTCCTGTAATAAAATACAGATAATAAAATAATTTTACATGTCTGCTTTAATTTAAATCTGGGAAAGGGAATGGAAAATGATGTTTTACTTAAAACTAAATGAATCTATTGGGAATTGAAAGCCTTCTCTGCCATCTTCTTTGTCTCAACCCATATACGTAGCTGCTCTCTGCTTCATTTTTTAGTCACCATTTTTCTTTTCCAATCTCCGCAGCCCAAAAAGTTGCTGAAGGCAAACACAATCTCTGTATATCCAAATAGATCTCAATTTTTAAATTTCAACCCTAAAGCTATTATAAATTAAAATCTACAGTCTGAAGGAGAAAAGAATTTTCTAGTACCCCAGTTCATTTACATGAATGATGATATCAAGAATGCAACCTAAACTTGTACCTTTTCTCTGATGACAAGAAAGCTTAAAAGCATATTCAGTAGAAATAACAGTAGAAAACACACAAACAATGCCAGTTGCATTAGCTATTAAGCAGCCATTTAATCATGTCTTTTCTTTAAAGGACCTATATACACAGATTCCTATTCTTGCCAGACATCCCATTAGCCATTAACAGGCTCTTGCAGTTTCTGCTGTAGTTACACATTCCTACCAAGATTGAATTAAAATTTTTTATATACTTACACATATGTGTATCTATTTATATAATAGTTTCAAAGGAGATTTGGCAATATCATCATATAGACCATACCACGTAATAATTGTAAACAGACAATTTAGTAGATACCAAATGTTATGTTATTTAAAACCTTCCACTCCAGAAAATTTGAGACTGTCTAGACCAGTGATTCCATACATGTTAGATCACCTTATGATTGATTTTGCCCAATTTTCTAAAGCAATATGGCTAATAAATTTTTAAGGCTACATTACCAACATTTAAAATATGAAAAAATATGTTTTAGATAACATCTCAGAAAATGCTATCAAATAGTATCTGAGTTTCTTTTTTGGGGGGTGGATACTGGAGATTGAACCCAGGGACATTCTACCTCTGAGTTACACCCCCAGTCCCTTCCCATTTTTAAATTTTGAAACAGGGTCTCACTAAATTGCTGAGGGTCTCACCAAGTTGCTGAGTTGCCTGTAACCTGTCATCTTCCTGTCTCACACTCCCAAGTACTGTGATTACAACCATGCAACCTGGCTGTATCTTAATTTCTTTTACCTAACTATTGACATGTCAAAGGGAAATGGCAGCTGGTTGTGATGGCACAACCCTGTAATTCCAGTACTTGGGAGGCTGAGACAGGAGGATCCTAGGTTGGAGGACAGCCTCAGGAATTTATCAAGACTCTCAGAAACCCAGCAAGACCCAGTTTCAAAACAAAAAATAAAAAAGCTGGGGGTGTAACTAGGAGATAGAATGCCTCTGGGTTCAATCCCAATGAAACACACACACACACACACACACACACACACACACAACCTAAAGCTGCTTCTCTCTGACCTCACAATTTAAAATTGTTCCTTCCTGCACAAACTAATATTAAAAAGTTATCAAATCTCAACTGGAAAACGATTGAGTTAATTGACATGGCCTGGGCTTTTCGGAGAAATTAGGAAAGAACTTTAAGCTCTTGTAGTTTAACTATATGGAGTCTTTATCCAGATAACCCACATTTGGCAGCACACTTTAAGGGGAAGTGAGAATTAAAAGGAAATAAACTTTCATTGCTGGTCAAGAAAACTGCATGATTTTTCAGGCAATGTATAAGGTAATGTATAAGGTATTCCATTCAGATATACCATGAAATTTTTGAAAGCTTACTGTGTGCTAGGCATCATGAAAGATCTGGAATGAATAACAAAACTAAGACTGACATAGTTGCTCCTCAGGTTAGACAAGTTTGGAGATACAGGCTATAACAATATCTGCTGATGCATGAAATAATGGGGATACACGGCAGGGGAAAACAATTTGGAATTACAGAGTTAATCAATGCTTAGAGTTTTTAAAGAACATCTAATCTGAGAAATAAAAGATAATAAAAGCTAGACAATGAAGGAGAGGAGATAATTCCTAGCAGAAAGAGAAGGAGTAAAATATGCAAAATCCTAGAGTCTGGAGAGCATACTAGAATTAGAAAGCTTCCAGAACCTAGAATAGGTCACAAAAGGGAGCTAATCAGCTTTTCATGATCATCAAGGTTTTGTGGCCCTGATAAATGATGATGACAATGATGATAATGACGATGATGATGATGATGATGACGATAACAACAATAATTAGGCAACCATCATACCAGGGATATCAAGGACAATCAACTTTTCCTTCAATGTTCCTCTGACAAGTGCAGCTATGGCTCTTTATTGCTGAAGTCATTCTTCATTGGCTTCAGAAATAAAAGGAAATTGCCTTACTGAGGAAGCCTATGGTTATTGAGGAAAAGACTAAGGTTTAGGCAAGCACTAACAGATGACAACAGAGCCAGATCTGTAATCACTCACCAAAGGAATCAATCTGTTCTTTGAATCCTGATACACAAACTTAAAAGGTGTAGACCAACCATAACTATGCCTGAAAACAATGGGCTGATTCATTCCTTTTAACTCCTGGAATCCAGGGCTGCGGGTATAGTTCTGTAGGGAGCACTAGCCTAGCATACATGAGGCCCGAAATTCAATCCCTGGCACTACAAAAACAAAAACTGGGCTCCTTAGAGAATCATTGAGCCAGGTTATGAACTACTAAATTAGTGTGAGATATCACAGTATTCCAAACTTTGTTATCTCTCAAAAAAGAAAGGATAAGGCCTCTATTTTTCTAATATTTTGAACCACAAAGTTTCATGGAAGTGAGTGTGTTGGTCAGATTTCTGGTACTGTAACATACACCTGAGGTCAACTTTTAAAAAGAAAAGGTGTATTTTGGCACACTGTTTTAGAGGTTTCAGTCTATGACCAGAGGCCCCATTACCTTGAGCTTGTGGCAGCGCTTCATGGCAGGAATGTGTGGCAAAGCAAAACCATTCACCTCGTGGCCAGGAAGTGAAAAAGAAGAAGGAAGGCGCTAGGTCCCCCATCCCCTTCAAGAGTACACCCCTGACCTAATGACCTCTTAAGCCCCCCGTCCCCATGAGCACTAAGCTGCAGCCCAAGCCTTTGACAGACAGGCCCCTTTGGTGCCACTCCAGATCCAAGAGATAGCAGTGAGAAAATTATTATTAAAGATAAAGTTTCTTCAAGTTTTTTTAAATTTATCACTTTACTAAAATAATTTTCAGAATAAAATAGTAAATCCATTGTAAGGGAAAAAACAAACATATTCTCTTTGTCATTATTGAATGAAAAAAATAAGGTAATGATAGCTTGAGATATAATTTAGGCTTTAATTGAGTTTCAGTAACTTCATTTCAAAGATACCATAATGCTTCAAATTTAGTTTTATATATACACATACAGTTATTAAATATCATTGCCAAATAAGATATTTTCATAAACTTATATTACCTCATAGAAGTATACAAAATTACTTATAGTGGTGTGGTAAGTTTCTGAAAGCTGATCATTAAATTTTAAGAACTTTTTCAAGCTGTTTGATATCAGCCACGCTGAAAGTATTATAACATGCTAATTGGTAAGCGCTGCAAATCCAGGTTTCCATCACTCCAAGCACCAGATATTGAATAATTGCCAGCACATCACTGGTTATATTCATGGAAAAGTATACAACAAAGCAAATCACTTCAAATTACAAAATTGTTTATAAATGTATATATGCTAAGCACAGTAAAAAATGTATACGTATCTTCTCAATATCTTCCCAAGTCCACATTATATGGTTGAATCCAATTATTGTCTTATTGTCTAATGCTTCCTTCTCACAGCTATTATGTAATATGGAAAATAGAGGATAATAGTTAAAAAATAAACAGCTTTATTCTCAGATTTGTTTTTTAACTAGCTAATGTGATTATTATATAGTATCTTTTTGTTTCAACCTATATGTACCTACTTTTTTAAAAAATTAAGTTATTGAACTGTCTATGAAATAAATATGAACTCAAGAAAGAACTCTGACCTTTTCTTGCTTATATACATGTGTGTATATATGCTATAATTATAATTTTATATGCTATAAAATTAAAATTTCTTAGTGTTTCAAATCTCAGTTAGGAAAATCAAGCCAACTTTTAGTAAAGCAGTCAAGTAACTTTTAAGCAACAAAGTTCTGAAACAGCAAGATGAGCTTATAAAACTTTTTCACTAAATTTCAGGTTCACTCTTGCAGCTGAAGCACACATCAGACATGATAAAGCATAGAAAGACCTCATTCATTTGATCCACCTTCTAGTTTAGAGTTCCTCAGAGACAAGAACACCTACAATCTGACCCTGATTCACACTCAAGTGTGAATGGCCTTTTAGGGAAAAAGAGTCACCTGATCCTGACTAAGAGGAAATCAAATAGGATGACCAGGATATTGTGGATAGAGTTAACATCACAGACACAACTAAAAACTAATAAAACCAGTAGCTCTTACATACATGAAGTGTTTTGTTTACTCCTTACAACCTCCTCATGAAATAAATGTTTTATCCCTATTTAATAGATAAGGAAACTGAGACGAATTTTGAGCAAGGTCACAAAGATAATAAGTAAAGAAACCAGGATTCAAGCTCAGTCTTTCTGACCCAAACACCTGGGTCCTTTCCACTATTTGATACTATTTTGCCAGTATTTACAAAGAGAAGTGAGTAAGGAACTAAACAGCAAGAGTTACTCTGGAAGAGTTTTATTATTTTCCTTTTCCTATCTGTTTCCGTAAAATACTTCATAACAAAGGCCCTTAGAAACCAAAACACACAACCTTTGTTTTGGCTTCAGTAAGAAATGGTTGTTGAAAAGCATAGGTTCTACCACATAGCCAGGATTATAGAAAGAGAGCTTCCTAAGGTGAAAAGTGGCTGACAGTGAAAATTGAGAGGGTGAAAATAGCAGTCTAATTCCTTAGGGAATACAACAAGGAACCAGAAGAAGATAGGAAGTTCATTTAATTCTGGATATGGAAACTGAGTCCATGAAGACCTATGTAAGCTCCCCAATACAAACTTTTCTGGTCACTGTTCCAGCATCTCAACCTATTTTTAAGATACCAGTTTATCCTTGGATCTGTGCATATATTCATTTCTCCAAGTCATTATCTCCATTTATCCTAACTTATTTGGGCTTCCTTGAGACATATTCTTCCTTGCAGCTTTGAAGACCTTTTTTACAAAATGATTTCCAAGGTCTTCCCTCCCACCAAGTCTGCTCTGCATTGACAGCTGACATATAAACACAGACAGGTGACTAGTAACTCAGAAAGACAGGCCGTGGGCCAAGACCACTAAGGCTCAGATTCTTGGGGTTAATATATCTCCAATTATCCAAGTCTCCTGGTTCCCTCCCTTCACCCTCTGTCGTCAACAATTCTATTAGAAGAAAGAGAGAAAAGAAAAATGGAGTGGGTAGGGAAATTACCAAATATCTTCCATATTTCAGGTGCCTGACATGTTTATGGATTTTGATTTTATTTAATAGTCACACAGCTCCTCAGATTGCTCTTTTGTAAATTCTTTTCCTTTATCTTCAAAATTGACTGTAGTTATTTTAACCACATCCTCTTTGTATAAAAGACATAGGTGTAATAGCTTCTCATCAAGATGATATAGTGAGCTTATGCTTTAATATTCCCCTCTGCTAGCAGCAGCAATGATGGGAAAATTAGAAGACGAGAAAATTGAAAGACATAACAGAGATCAATTAAAAGATAAGTATCTTTGTGGTCAAGTCATAGAACTGAAACACAATGAGACAAGACCTGCGAGCTGGGGAGTTTTAGCATTTAAAAACAAGCAAGGTTTTCCACAAGTTCCACTCCTCTAATTGGTGAGGACTAACATGGGTGAAGCCACAAGCTTCAATAAAACTCCAACAACTCAAGAAAGGGAGCTAGGTGACCCCATAAATATGTACAACTACTATGTGTCAATTAGCAAAAAGAAAAAACAGAATAGAAAGAAAAGGAGCTAGGAGCCAAAACCCTGCTTCCAAATGCTGGCTTGGGCTATGGCTTCTCAAGTGCTCCCTTGGTCTTTAAAACTGTGTATCTAATGGGTCTCACCATTACAGTAGTTAACATTTACCCTAACTGCCACGGAATAATCATTCAAAATACAAAGGGAAGCCAAAATCAACCTAAATGTTATACAATGATAAACGATCATTCAAGTTTGAGGAAAACTTAAAGATACATTTAGATATAAAATATCAAGCTATTTACCATTCACAGGCCCTCAACTGAAAGAATTTCCAAAAAAATAAAGTTCACCAGAAGAAAAATGAACCCAGACGAAATGTGTAAGATGTAATAAACAATGTTGTTTATTGGTAAAAATAATTGTTGTGATAAAAATGAATGAAACAAAACTTCTAAATAGCAATTGCAAAGGGGTAGGTTATTTATTTTGTAAAGTATTCTAAGATAGTTGCTGAAGTCTGAAGAGACTGAAAATACTACAGAACACTAAAATTTGTTAGAGAAATTTACATAAGCATGTATCTTTGAGGTTTTTATTTTTTTAATTTTTTTTTTTTTTTGGTACTGGAGGTTGAATTGGAGACATTCTTTCTCTGGGGGTATATCTCTGGACTACGGCCAGAGGTAGAATGCCATATTTTATTTTTTATTTGAGACAGGGTCTCCCTAAGTTGCTAAGGGTCTAAGTTGCTAAGGCTGTCCTCAAACCTGCGATCCTCCAGGCTCAGCCTCCCAAGTACTGGGATTACAGGTGTGTGCCACCATGCCTGGCTATAAACATATATCTTAAAACTGTATAGATAATCACTAATTGCCTAGAAATAACTATATGTATGTATATATTAATTTTCATATGGGAAAAGGAAGGGATAAAATGTTATCAATACAATATTAAGCAGGAAAGGGGGATAGGAAGCAAAAAATAATCATGATAAATAGAAAACACAAGGCAAGATGGTTAAGTGAATTCCAATACGTAAGTAATCACAAAAAAATAAGTGTTTAAACTTATCGTTAAGAGGTGGGGACTATCAAATAGTGCAGAGAGATACAAATTATCTTGGTACCATTTACTATAGACCTTCCAAAGAAAATTTTTTAAATATAGGGATGAAAGTAAATGAGAAGGAAAATCCATACTAACAACAACAAAAAAGCTGCTATAGAAAAAGCAACATCCCAGAAAACTGAATTTAAGGCAGAAGAATTAATGCCAATAAGTTATGACGATACATAATACTAATAGGAACAATTCATCAAAAAGAGAGATAAACTTATACACAGGAAACAAAGTATCTTTAAAATCTAGGACTCAAAAATATGTTAGAATTACCAGGAGAAATTTACGAGTCTGTAATCATGGTGCATTATTTGAACTTAATTTTTTCAGAAGATAACTGAAGCACACAAATTGAGTAAGCCACAGTAACTTTCTACAATTAATCTGTGTAATCAAAGAGATAAATGTGGAACAAAATACCCAACAAATACAAGGTACATAGGCTTCCTAAGGATTGTTGGACTATTTGCAAAAAAATGACTTTGAATTAACTTATAAAAAACTCATTAGATCTCAAAAAATAATAACATGTACTTTTTTCTCTGAACATAATACCACTAAACTAAAAGTCAACTACAAGAGAGACTTTACTTTCTCTATATTTGGAAGCTTAAGAATGACTTCCTAAGTAATTATCAGGTTAAGAGGTAATTCCAAAAGAAAACACAAATTGTTTAGAACTGAAAGACAATGAATGTAATGTCTATTAAAATTTATATATGCACTTGAGTTCTCAGAAATGAACTTATACCTTTAAATACCATTTTATAAAATAAGAAACACTAAAACTAGAGATAAATATACATCTCATAATACCAGAAAATTAATGAATGTGGTGAGTAATGGAATAGGAAAGAAAAGAAAGAATCCACAAGAACAAATACTAGTTTTGTGGAAAAATGTAACAAATTCAACTTTTCTCTGACAAAATTAATGACTAAAAAGAAATAATTGATATTCAAAACATAAAAAGATATAATTACATATACAATAGGGATTAACTATCATATAAGATTAGTACTATGAATAGTTTTATGTAAAATACTTAAATTGTAGGTAAATTTTAATATTTTCAGAAAAAAATTAATCACCAAAATTGTCACTAAAGGAAACTCTTGAAAATGAATAAACATAATCGTTATGAACTGTCAAGGACCTGAGATGTTAGCTTACCAGCAAGCTAATTAGTTCGCCTGCCAGAGTTCCTTAGATGTTGGCAAAAGACATGGAACTCCTGAGTCAGAGGCAGAGAGTTCATTTCTCACAGCAAAAGCAGCAGCCAGAGCACCAGTATTTTCTTGCACCGGCTTCTTGAGTGAGCAGTTCCCACAGAGCATCTGAACAGAGCCAAATAACACCTGTACACATGGTGAGTTACGTTACGAGAATGAAACTCCGAGTTAGGGAACCCGAATCTTACATAAGGGGTACAAGACATGCCATCCCATGGCTGTGGAAGGAGACATTATTGTTATTATATTTGAAAGCATGCAAGCCTGAACTTCACTCTAGAGGGAGACAGGCTACCTTCCAAACATGTTCCCTGTACAAATTTCCATGAAAAGACAGTCTAGAACAAAAGGTGGTAAATGCCTCACTAAAATGCATGCAGGTACATGGCGGTGAAGAGGGGAGGCAGACCAAATAGCTAGTGTGCTGGAGGAAGCACGTATACAACAAGGCTTGTCAAGGGAACACCTTGGCCAGAGCTGTGCTAACCACCTTGAGTTCTTCCTACTTAGTGAAACAACTTCATCTGTTTTTAAATGTTGCTGGGACTGATCAGAAGCCACCACAGCAGCCCAGTGAACAACACTGGATTTCAGCTTAGCTGAGCCATCAGTTAATCTGACCCAAGAATTTATGAAAAACCTCTGTCAAGTTATGACTCCACTGAACCATGGGCTTTGCCTCAGGTGGCTGAGTGGGGGTAACATTTCCTCCAGAGGGTTGTTTGACATTCTCATGTGAAGTGAAGATGCTGTTATCCAGCTACATTCTTTTGTCTGGGGGGAGGGGTATACTGGAGATTGAACCCAGGGGTGCTCTACCACTGAGCTACAGTCCCAGCCCCTTTTTCTTTTTTGTTTTGAAACTGGGTCTCCCTGAATTGCCCAGGCTGACCTCAAACTTGTGATCCTCCTGCCTTAGCCTCGTACGGGGCTGAGATTACAGGCAAGTGCCACCAATGGAAATTATGCCATTTCCATTTGACAAGCTAAGTTTCTTGATCCTTTCCGACACTGTGAGTTGATGGGTTTGAGTTGACCCATCTCAAAATGGTAAGTGAGGCAAGAGAGTTAGTAACAAGGTCCCCATGGGCCAGGTATTCAGTTTTTACAATAGCCTTAGAGAAAGCTAGTTTCTTTTCAAAAAGGATGGACTTGATGGCCATGTTGGGGAGAACAAAAGATTCCAACTCCAAGAGGTGCCCCTGGTTGAAGTCAGCCTCTATTTACCCAAGATTCTAATTAACAAAATCTTCAGTCACAGAAACGTGTAGTTCAAAGGAATCATTTGGGTTGTAGCGGCTCCAATGATAATGAATGTCAATGATCTGTAGGACAGCCTATGGTTTGTCCCCACTTAAAGATGCTGATTTGTGCACTAGCAAGGAGAAAGCACCAAGTAGAATATCCAAAGAAGCACATACTCTTCATAATCCAAAATGTTCAATAAAGTATAGGCCTTCTTTTTGGTGGCAGTTTTTCTTGACTGCCAGAGAATAAAACATTTTGATCCTGCTCACTCAGTCCCTAGAAACTACTTGGCAGGAAGACTCCTGAATTTCTCAGGATTTATCGGCCACCCCTACTGTTGGAAGTGTGATAATACTATAGGTCAGGAATGGAGGCTAAGGCTTCCGAACAGTCAGCCAATGCAGTGTCATCTGTATAGTGTTTGTTTTTTACATCACAGAGTACAGGCACTTATGCCAAACACTCAACTCTTCACTAGTTGCGTACAACAGAGGAATTTAGATGTCACTAGGGAGTGCTGAAAACATATTTTGGAGGCCTTGCCACATGAACATGAATTTATTTATTTTGATCTGCAAGCCCTAATGAAATAGGAAATAAAAAGCTTTGGTCATGTCTGGAACAGCATAACATGTACCATAAGTTAGTACAGTTGACATTGCCTACAATCACAATGTCTGCGACACCTGAGGCATTGGGAGCAATAACTGAATACAGTTGGTGACAAGCCACTATAATAATCCAGCTCCTATTAGCCTCCGTAAGTAGCCATATAAGGCCACTACATTGAGCAATTGCATTTCTTTGCTTTTCATGAGCCTACACTTTATTAGTTAACAAAATTCTTAAAGGTTTCCATTTATCCTCCTAGTATTCCATATCCTTTCTGTTAAGCCAAATGAAAGGAACAGAAAGACAGTTTGAAAAATGATTGAAGTTCCAGTGTCAACGCTTTTGTGCTGGTCCCCTGGACTCAGATTTCTATAAGGCAGTGCAAACAGTGCCAGAGGACACGTGAACTTGCAATGAATTACCTTAAAGGAGAGGAACCCTGGGTTTAGGGAAAGAAATTCTTTTTTTCTTTCCGGTACTGGGGATTGAACCCAGGGGCGTTCTACCTCCGTGCTACACCCCCGGCCCTATTTTTTTATACTTTATTTTGAAACTGGGTCTCACGAAGTTGCGGAGGGCCTCACCAAGTGGAGAGAAAGAGAGAGACAGGGAGAGAGAGAGGGAGAGAGGGGAGAGAGAGGGAGAAAGAGAGAGAGAGAGAGAGAGAGCGAGCTGAGGCTGGCCGCGAACCCGGATCCTCCGGTCTCCACCTCCCAAAGTACTGGGATTACAAGCTTGTGCCACCATGCCAGGCTCAAAGTAATTCTTTATAATGGGTAGTAAGCACATCTGGCTTTTGTTCCAAAAGGAGATGGTATTTCTGTTTTCCAAGAATTCTTTAAAAGGCAGTCCCAAACAAAGACTAGTTAGTGTCTCACTTGAAGAAAATTAAAAATCATGAAGATTTTGATCCACAGACAATTGACTCCCAACAAATATAAGAAGAGATTCTTAGCCAGGCTTGGTGGTGCTTGCCTATAATCTCAGTAGTTGGGAGGCTAAGACAGGAGGATCACAGGTTCGCAGCCAGCCTCAGCAATCTAGTGAGGCCCTCAGCAACTTAGACCCTGTTTCAAAATAAAAAATAAAGTAGGGCCAGAGGTGAAGCTCAGAAGTAGAATGCTCCTGAGTTCAATCCCCAGTAAAACACACACACACACACACACACACACACACACACACACACACACACACACATTCTTGATCACATCACTCACTGGGAAAATGCAAATTTAACAATATAATATACTCATTTTATTGGATAAAAATAGAAATCTAAACATAAGTATTGGCTATGATATAGAGAAATGAAAACACTCATATATTGTTGGAGAGAGCACAAATAGATCCACTCACATTAGAGAGTAATTTGGCAACATCTAGCAAAGAAAGTGTTCATATTCTAGATACCAAGAATTCCACCTCTTGGGATATATGTCCATGAAACTCTTGCACAGGTTGACAGTAAAAAATGTTCTTGTCAGTGTTCTTTATGCATGATAACACTGTTAGTAAAACAGAAAAAATAGAAATCAACTAAGGTGTCCATCAGAACTGAGTGGTTATGAAAATCCTGGACTATTCATAATAGAAGTTTCTACAGAAGTTAAAATGAATAAATAAGAGCTATATGTATAATCATGTAGAATTTAAAAAATATTTTGAGTTCAACATGCAATTCATATAATAATATTTAATAGCATAAGAATAATTCATATAAGGAATTGCTGAAGGTCTTAACTGTATTTTAATTGTGTGTGTGTGTGTGTGTGTGTGTGTGTGTATGTGTGTGTGTATGTGTGTGTGTGTTCCTAAGTACTGGGATTACGGGCATGCACCACCATGCTAGGCTATTTTCTTGAGTGTTAATGACCTAGCACAAATGCAGTACAGGAGCAAATTTACTGAAGCCTGGGTATGTGAGTGATTGTTTAAGTATTCTATATTCTTGTATACACATGAGAAATATATTATCCTAACAATATTAGTATTAGTTAAAAGGGACAAATTATTCATTATTTCTATTATTAAAAATAATAGAAATTTTTTATTCTTAAATTTATTATTAAAAATAATAGTGTGGTTTTATTATTAAAAATCTATAATTAGGCAGTTGGCATTAAGTTGGTTCGAGGCCTCGGTGACTTCTGGGTTCCACAACCTTCACTAGGGCCAGGTGCAGCTGGTTCGGGGGTGTGCACCCAAGTGGCACCGACCCCAGCCGCCTTCCTGAGCCTGTGCCCCTCCATACACACACACTCACTTCCAGAGGATCCCCGGGCTCCAGTCAGTTAAAAAATGTTCAGAAATGACAAATAACCACTTTTTGACCTTTTCTGTGAAGTTTTTAAAGTCTTCAGACAATTCCAAAAGTTGTTTTTAAAGCTCTTGAGTCAATAAAAGAATTCCAGTCAGAAGAATATCTTCAGATTATTACAGAAGAGAAGGCATTGAAGATAAAGGAGAATGATAGATCACTTGATATCTGTGACCCTTTTACTGGTGCTGGTTTTAACCATCTTAAAAAGCTTGGCTGCAGAATTGTTACATGTTGTATGCATCACCAGCAATGTGTCCCAAGAACTGAACGCCCAGTTTATAATATGGTCATGTCTGATGTAACTGTATCTTGTACAAACCTAGATAAAGATAAAAGAGAAGTTCATAAATATGTACAAATGGTGGGCAGATGAGTATACGGAGACCTTAATATATCAGTAACTCACCTTATTGCAGGGGAAGTTGGTAGCAAAAGATATTTAGTTGCTGCAAATCTAAAGAAGCTTGTTTTACTTCCTTTTTGGATAAAAAAAAAACACTTTGGGAGAAGTCACAAGAAAAAAATAACTAGATACACTGATATAAACATCGAAGACTTCAAGTGTCCTGTTTTTCTTGGTCGCATAATCTGTGTGACTGGCTTGTGTGGCTTAGACAGGAAGGCAGTTCAGCAGCTCACCGTGAAGCATGGTGGTCAGTACATGTGACAGTCAAAAATGAACAATTGTACTCACCTCATTGTGCAAGAGACAAAAGGTCAGAAATAAGAATGTGCCAAGAGCTGGAATGTATAATGTGTGACCATGCAGTGTTTTTTTGACAGTGTCGAGAAAGGTTTTTGTCAGGATGAATCTATGTAAAAGACAGAACCAAGACAAGAAGCCAAGACTGTGCCTGATACTTCCACTCCCACTGGCCAGATCAACACAGTGGATAGTCATTCTCTCATTCTCTTTTAGCTGTCAGCCATATTTCCAACATAAATAGAAGTTGCATCAATGAATTGATATGCAGTTCGGTTCTTAATAGCAAATTGGAGCCTACCCTTGAAAACCTAGAAAATCTGGATATCAGTGTATTTCAAGCACCTGAGGATTTATTAGATGGTTGTCAGGTATATTTTTGTGGTTTGAGTGGTAGAAAGCTAGATAAACTGAGAAGGCTTATCAACAAGGGCGGTGTTGATAATCATCGCCATTAATCAGCTTAATGAAGATGTGACTCATGTCATTGTGGGAGACTATGATGATGAACTGAAGCAGTTTTGGAATAAATCAGCCCACAGGTCTCATGTAGTGGAGCAAAATGGTTGCTAGAGTATTTTAGTAAAGGTTACATGCTTCCCAAAGAACTATATATCCATGCTAACTATCAGCTAGCAGAAACTCTAGTTTCTGATCAACCTGAAAGTAAAACTTCTCTTTCAAAAAAAGAAGAACAGTAATTTCTCGAAGAAAGGCTTTGCTCCCAATGAAAAGCATGAGGAAGCGGATGAAGTTCTGCTCTCTCTATATGTAAATAATAACTCCAAAGTAGTAGAAGCCAGGAAGTCTGAAGCTGCAGAGTCCCACGTTGGGCCCTGTAATGATTCTGCTCATGCTGAGCACTTCAATGATTATACTCACATTTCTCTGTAAGAAAACCAGTCTTCTGTCACTCAATTGCCTCCCTGACAGTTCTACAATTACTGAAGAAGGCTTATTTAGCCAAAAGAGTTTTCTTATTTTGGGTTTTAGTAATGAAAATTATTGTAATATTGCAAACATCCTAAGAAAACATTCTGGAAAGATTGTTTTTCTTCCTAGCAGAAGTGTTGCTGATGATGCTCTGGTTCTCCTATTGGGATAAGAAGTAGAAGCAACTGTGGGAGAAGTTGTTACAAATACATGACTGGTCACTTGCATAGACTACCAGACTCCAGTTGATCCCAAGCCAAGTCTCTTCACACCAGTCCTGGTAATGACAGGAACAACTCCATTGAAGGATTGTGTTATTTCTTTCATTCAGCCAGGTTTTTTTTTTTTTGGAGCAGAGAAAGACTCTTTGATATCTGTCTCGAGCAATAGGCCACAAGGTCCTAAGACCAATAAGTCACATCACACAAGATTTGTGTCTTTCCACAATGTCACGACGTTTATTCAACACTTGAAGGTTATAGCACATGGGAAATTATTAGTAAATCCTAAAAGTAAGGTTAAGCTAGTTTCAGCTTAAAGCTGGGTGGCTGCTTTGCCAAAACTCAATTAGCTATGAATGAGCATCAAACAATGCACTTCACATTAGAAAATCTAACAATTTAGGTCATACAAGTATATTAAACAGTATACAAGTCCTAAAACTTAGATCACTTCAAATATTTAAAAATTTAGGTTGGGCAAGTATAGTAAACAATATACAAGTCCTAAAACTAAGGGCACTTCAAATACTTGACAAATAACTAGTTACAAACAAGCAGGGGGAAGGGGATAATGAACCAAGTCCAGGAATGGAAGAGGGGATTTGAAGTTGGTCAGGGCACTGAGAAGGCTGAAGAGTCACACTGATCATCGGTCATCAAACAGCAGGGCTGAAGCAAAGTTTCTGGATCAGAGTTGTACACATAGTAGACTTGTCGTGGCATAAGCAATAGCTCCACGTGTTGGATGTCAAAAGAGCTGCTCTTTCATAGGGCTCCTCTAGGTTTCTGCAAGGGCTGTCTTGGATAGGCTTATTGAGCTTTACCAGACACTTGTCATTTCCACAAATGTATTGATGATATAATAGTCCATCAGATGCAGGAAACAGATTTATGATCCAAGGGTCTATTATCAATTACAGCATAGGCATGTTGGTCTGGGCCATATGCTGGCATGTCAAAACAAGTTGCTTGATGAGTTCCTGAGGTTCTGTCCCATGCTCTAGACAATTGGCATGTCCAAACAAGTCGTTTATGAGTTCCTGAAGTTGTTTTATGTCCCATGCTATACACAGTATTCTTAGCAAATCACCTTGGAGCAAGTGTTCAAGAATTCTTTGTTTTCAAATCCAATGCAAAGAAAGAGATGCTTGCCAGTACACATCTCATATTGAAAGAGCCAGTCGGTTCTAAGTATGAAGCCGTGAAGAAGCAGAATTTACATGCAGTCGCTATAGCATGGTTATTGGAGACTGCTAGAATGGGAAAGAAAGCAGATGAAAGTAATTTTCTGATTGAAAATTCACCTGAAGAAGAACAAACCTTGAAAAATAAAATAACAAATGGAGTGAATCTAAATTCAGATACTCCCACACATCCTGGAATACACATGGAAACTCATAGAAGAACAGCCACCACCCCATTGGATATGAATGACTTTCAGAGTAAAGCTTTCCATGCTGTGATCTTGCAACACATTGGGCTGCTTCCAGCCTCCCCAGCAGTAAGGCAGACACTGCAGAAGGAGCCCTTTTTACACCTGGACACACCGTCAATATTTTTGTTCAAAGACAAACTCTTCAAGCCTTCCTTTGATGTGAAGGTCTCACTGGGTTGCTGAGACTGGCCTCCAACCTGTTTTCCTCCTGTCTCAGCCTCCCAAGTACTGGGATTGCAGGAGGGCACCACCACGCCCAGCTCATCTTTTTTTTTATTTTTCCTTTTGGTATTTAGATTTTCTTTCTCCTCATTGTTTCCTTTGTATTAATACTTTTCAAGGTGCCCTTAATCTGTCTTCTTATTTAACCTTTGTCAGTTTTAAACTGTGTCTGGTTTTTTTGAGGGGTGTTTGTTTGTTTGCTTTGGTATTGGGGATTGGGTCCAGGGGCATTCTTCCTCTGGGCTATATGCCCATTCCTGTTTGTTTGTTTGTTTGTTTGTTTGTTTGTTTTTCCTGAAGCAGCATCTTGCTGGGTTGCTCAAGGCCTCATTAAGTTGCTAAGACTGGGCACTGACCTGCTATCTTCCTGTCTCTGCCTCCAAATTGCTGGAATGGCAGGCATGTGCCACCATGCCCAGCTTTAAATAATGTTTTTTGACTCCCACTTATTGCCTCTATAGCAGTAATCTTACAGTATCCCCCCCCATTTCTCTCTTCTACTGTTTTTAGTACATTTTTCGTCAGAAAATATGTGCTCTTCAACCGATGGGGCTCACCCTGTTTGGGTCTTAGTTCTGCTGTCAAATCTGTGAGATGCTCACTGTCCCTTTTGATGCTTCCCTGTCATCTCTTGGTGGGAAGAAGTTTATTCTCTAGTAGATTCCTCAGGATGAGCACGTGTGCACGGTGTTCCTCAGGTTCTGCATGTTCACATCTGCTGCGGCCTCGAGTTTTCAACAGGTTGCTTGAGTGCACTGTTCTTGATTCGCAGTTGTTTTCTGGAGTTTCCTGCACATGCTGCTCTACTTTTGCCTTGCTTTGTATGTGTTGTTTTTAAGAAATTTGTTTCCAATCTATTTATCTTTGTAGGTTAGTTCATCTTTTTGCTTAGAAGCCATGCAAATTTTTCTTTTGTCTTTAAAGTCTAATAATTTTATAAGAATAGGCCTAGATGTTAATAGACCTCAATCAATTTTCCCCAGTACATGGTGGCTTTTTAAATGTTCAGAATTTGGTCCATTCATGTTTTTGGTCTGAGATAGTAGAAGAATGGAGCTGCCAATCCACTGAGTTGAGTTGAAAAGGTTGAAATTGGCACCTAAGACTGAACATGGTGGTGCATGTCTCTGGTTCCAGTGCTTAGGAGGCTGAGACATGAGGATCACAGATTCGAGACCAGCCTCAGCAACTTGGTAAGGCTCTCAGCAACCTGGTGAGGCCCGGTTTCAAAATAAAAAATAAAAAGGGTTAAGGGTGTAGCTCAGAAGTAGAACACTCCTGGGTTCAATCCCCAGTAATGTGTGCATGTACACACACATACAGACATACACACCTTCTGAATTAGAAACCAAGACACAGAGCAGACCAGCTCGGATCCTCGATCCGTCCATCTGCAGCACACAAGATTGTTGCAGCAGCACAGTTTCTTATAAGGAGTAGTCACTATGAAGAAATGGCCGGACACTGGAACTGCTCAAAGCCAGAGAGTAAGACTCTCCCACCTCCCAACACCTGGTGCACAGGACTGAGAGGTACTGCTCCGAGTTCCTGTCTAATGTCCTTGGGTTCAATGTGAAGGACTCCTCTCACACAGGACACATTTAGTGACCAACTACCTTGCCTATTGTTTATCTGGTGCTGTGGTTTGAATGTGTGTCCCCCCATATTCCTGCTGAAATACCAACCCAATGCAAAAGTATTGAAAGGCAGGGCCTTTGGGAGCTGGTCAGGGCACGAGGCTCTAAGCTCATGGATGGGATGTGTACCTTTAGAAAAGAGCACCTGGGCCGGGCATCCTAGCATGTGACTAGTCCCAGCGCTTGGGAGGCTGGACAGGAGGATTGCGGGTTTGAGGCCAGCCTCAGCAACTTAACAAGGCCTTGTTTTAAAATAACAAATGGAATAGGGCTTGGTGTGTAGCTCAGAGGTATAATGCTCCCAGGTTCAGTCCCCAGTAACTCCCCCCCCCAAAAAAAAGAATCACTTCACACAATACTATGTACGTTGGTGAAGCTATCAATACCAATTTCAATATTATGAATGGAGAAGGGGAGGGAGCGGCATGGGATCCAAAGGGAAATGCACTGGTTGCTATGAACATGTATATTTCTTTACACTAAACCTCAATGTGATGTATGATTACAATGAATGAATAAAAGTATATTAGCTGGGTATGGTGACTCATGCCTGTAATCCCAGTACTCAGGAGGCTGAGACAGGAGAATTACATGTTCAAAGCCAGCCTCGGCAACTTAGTAAGACCCTCAGCAACTTAGTGAGACCCTGTTCCAAAATTAAAAAAAATAGGGCTGGAGGTGTAGCTCAGAAGTAGAATGCCTTTGGGTTCAATCCTCAGTACCAAAAAATAAAAGAACACTCATCTAGCAAGCACAAGGCCCTGATTTGATCCCCAGCACTTGCATACACATACTTTTAAAAAGTACATATATTAAGCAGGGGGATTGCAAATTAGAGGCCAGCCTGTGCAATTTAGCCAGACCATCTCTGAAAATAAAATGGGCTGGGAATGTAACTCGGTGGTAGAGTGCCACTGGGTTTAAGTCCCAGCACTACAAAAGAAAAGAAAAAGGGAAAAAGGAAAGAGCTTGAGATAGTGAGTTCAACCTTTCCACCCCTCCAGCATGTGAGGACATGGCAGCGAGGTACTATGTCGGGAGGAGGAAGCCAGTCCTCTCCACACACTGAATATCCTGGGGTCTTGGCCTTAGACTTGCTAGCTTCCAGAACTGCAGCGATCAAGTTCAGTTGTTAATGACTCAGCCTAAGGTATTCTGTTGCAGAAGTGTGAAGAGACCAAAGTGTCTGGGAATGCCTTCAACTCTCCCCCCTCTTTTGCTAACTATAGGATTCCTGGTGGACAGATGTGGTTCTCATCACTTTGAGTATATTAACCCCTTGCTTTATGTATATCAGGGTTTCTGATGAGAAACTCAGTGAGGACCTTATGGGGAAATTATGATGAAAGGTCCTTTCCTCTAGGACCCATAGATGTTAACAATGTGCCCTATGTTGTCTTAGGGAGTGGAACATTTTGTTATAGTATTATGATGTGAGTGAAGTGTTACCATCCTTTTTGACACCAGTCATTCTGAGTTGAAAGAATGAGCCAGGCATTGTGGCACACACCTGTAAGTCCAGTACTTGGAAGGCTGAGACAAGAGGATCAAAGGTTTGAGGCCAGCCTCAGCAACTTAGTGAGACCCTCAGAAACACAGTGAGGCCCTGTTTCAAAAGAAAAAATAAAACAGGGCTGTGGGCTGGGGATGGAGCTTAAAGGTATAATGCACTTGAGTTCATTCCCTACACACACACACACACACACACACACACACACACAAAGGAATTTCATCCCTTGAGTTTAGATATGATGAGATCTTTAAAAGCCAAAAATATGCAAATTTCCCTCATTGTTAATGATGTTCAACATCTTTTCATATATTTATTGCCCTTTTGTACTTCTTCTTTGTGAAGTGTCCAGTTAGTTCAATTGCCCATTTCTTGATTTGGTTGTTTTTCTAGTGTTAAGTCTTTTAAGTACTTTGTATATTCTAGATATTGGTCCTCTATCAGAGGAATAGCTGGCAAAGATCTCCTATTCTGTAGGCTCCTTCTTTAGACTCTTGATGGTTTCTTTTCTTTTCTTTTCTTTTCTTTTTTTTGCGGTACCGGGGATTGAACTCAGGGGCGTTCTATCTCCGCGCTACGCCCCCGGCCCTATTTTTTATACTTTATTTTGAAACTGGGTCTCACAAAGTTACGGAGGGCCTCACTAAGTAGAGAGAGACAGGGAGGAAGGGAAGGAGAGAGAGAGAGAGAGAGAGAGAGAGCTGAGGCTGGCCGCGAACCTAGATCCTCCGGTCTCCGCCTCCCAAAGTACTGGGATTACAAGCGTGCGCCACCACGCCCGGCTGATGGTTTCTTTTGATGAAAGAAACTTTTTAGTTTAATGCCATCCCATTTATTAATTCTTGTTTTAATTTCCTGAGCTCTGGGGGTCTTATTGAGGAAGTTTCTACCTATGCCTGTATGTTGGAGAGTTGGACCTATGTCTCAGGTATAATTTCCAGGTCTTTGAAACAATAATGTAGCAATAAGAGTATTTTTTAATTATTACAGATTTTTAAGACTCGAAGTGAAAAGGTCATTGAAGTATCCTACAAATTTTAATGTCTAACAAAGTAAACCTCAGTCCATAAGTACAGGGAGCTCTTGGTGGTGACCTGTCAGATGCACAGCTGATTTGGCAGTTTGGTGGCTTTGGATCTGACTTGTTGGTTTGGGCTTTTGGCTTTGTTGTTTTGTGTATGTGTTTTGATTGTTTGGGTCTGTTATTTTCTTATACTTTTGTTTGTTGGTTTGTTGTTGTTTTGTTTGTAGCTAGCATGTTAGTTGCTATTGCAGTTTTCTATGGATAGTGCTAGGAGAGAGAGTAGAGAGGTGAGGCCAGACCTCTTGGCCAGCTCTCCTTGTGAGGGAGATTATGGAATCAAGGGCCATTATAAGATCCTGAGGGACATTGGTGAGGTCACCTTTGTCTAGGTCAAACTTGCCCACCATTTCCTCACTGGGACTGAGGTGGCCATGAAGGTCCTGACTAAGGACAGATATATGCTTCTCCTTGTTCTATCTGAAATGGATATAATGAGGACTGTGGAGCACCTGAAGGTGGTCCAGCCATTTCAGGTTGTAGACACCACCAACTACATCTATCTGGTGATGGATCACGTGTGTGGAGGGCACTGGCTCACTGGCTGCTGGACTACATCTACCTAGCGATGGACCACTTGTGAGGAGAGCACTGGCTCACTGGCCACCAACTATGTCTACCTGGTGATGGAGCATGTGTACAGAGGGCACTGGCTCACTGGCTCACTGGCTCACTGGCCACTGACTATGTCTACCATCTATCTACCTGTGATTGAACACATGTGTGGAGGACACTGGCTCACTGGCTGCCAGACTCTGTCTACCTGGTGATGGAGCATGTGTGGGGTGGGCTCTGGCTCACTGTGACCTATATTATATGAACATGTTGATGATGTGTGCTGGCCCCAAAGATTCACCCTGGATCCAACCAAGTAGCTCCCGTGAAAGGGGAGCAGAGGCGTTGAGGATTATTTAACATCAGAGTGTCTCCAGTGAAAGCAGACTGCTAAAAGGACAATATCAACTCTCTGGACTCTGACATTGTCCAGCCCAGTGTGGACTCAGACATCTGCAGGAGGGGCACGCAAACTGCCTGGGGCTTCTCCACAGGGATTGCAGTCACGAGGCCATCTGGAGCCTCCTGGAGATGAGGGGGACCCTCTGCCCCCACCTGGGAGAAACCTCAGACACTTTCTCCAGGGAAACTTCCCCTGCCCTAAGATGGTTCATAATAAATTTCCGTTTCTTTTTTTTTTTTTTTTGCGGTACCGGGGATTGAACGCGGGGGCGTTCTACCTCCGCGCTACTCCCCCGGCCCTACTTTTTATACTTTATTTTGAAACCGGATCTCACGAAGTTGCGGAGGGTCTCACTAAGTAGAGAGAGAGAGAGAGAGAGAGTGAGGCTGGCCGCGAACCCGGATCCTCCGGTCTCTGCCTCCCATAGTACTGGGATTACAAGTGTGCGCTACCACGCCCGGCATAAATTTCTGTTTCTTATGAAAAAAAAAATCTATATTCAAAGCTAAAAATGCCCAAATTCAAGTCCTAGTTCTGCCTACCATTTTTATGACCTTAAGTAATTTAATGTTTTAAAGCTTTAATTTATAGGTAAAATTGGGAAAATAATATGCTTTATATTCTAGGGTTGTTAAAAGAGTTACGTGAGGCAATAAATAAAAGTGGATTTGTCTTTTCTGTAGATAGTACTTAAAATTTCTTGCCTAATATTTGGCACAGTGAACAATTTAATGTATACCCCATTAGTTCCCTCTAATATATTTGGCCATGGCAATCTACCATTTCAGCCTCTTTAAGACAAGGTTTCTTTAATCAGAGATATAGTATATATTTTCTCACTTCTTCAATACATTTTTCATACCAGCTGTCTATTCATCTCACTGTCCTCCAAAGACAATCTGTTCAGCTTAGCCCATGAGACTGTGATCATTCTGTTTCCTGGACCTTTAATTCCTTTCCATTTTCAGTGGCTTTCCATAAGGAAACTCTCCTGAATCTTACCTACACTTTGCTAAATAGCTTTGTTTGAATAAAAATATATTACTATTAAAGATCAACAATAATTTTTCCAGTGTTCTACATTTTATGGCACTCTATAATTTGTGTGTGTAGGGGGGCAGTGTACTGGGGATTGAACCCAGGGGCATTCTACCTCTGAGCTACACCTCCAGCCCTATTTTATTTTTATTTTGAAACAGAGTCTCGCTAAGTTGCTGAGGGTTTTGCTAAATTGCAGAGGCTGGCCATCAATCTGTGATCTTCCTGTGTCAGCTTCCCAAGTACTGGGATTACAGGTGTGCACCACCATGACTGCCTGTAATTTAAAATCACTTAAGTGTTATGTCATTCATATTATGTTCAGGTAAGAATGAGCTATTGTGCTGAATTAAGATTATATTTGGGGCTACAAACAAATATAACCTTAATTCTGTATATACTCTGTATCACCTCACTTGTTAAGTACTAAGGTCTTTTCCAGTAGTCCCCTATGTAAATATTTTCCATATGTAAATCTATCTTAGGAACTGAAACCCATAAGCTGTTTTGGCTGAAAGGATAAACTGGTTAGTGATTATAAAAATGAGTGACATTTTCTTGTAATGTCTTGTTTAAGCAGTATGTTCAGAGGCCCTGCTCTGCCAATAAATACCATAATTCACTTGTCTAATAGAAAAAGATGGAAAAGTTGAAATATGTATATGCTTCATATTCCTCCTAACATCAGCTAATGAATGCCCAAACAAAACCCCTGTGCAAGCTCATGGGAAGCTCCTATACAGATGATAACAGAAACTTCTGACTCTCCAAGGGAGACCTTTACACACTTTAACCAATTCACAAACTCATAAGATAGCTATCTCAGGTCAGTTAGAGAAGAACTAAACTTCTCTCTATATACTGTTTCTCTATCGTTGGACTCACATGACCAAACGTGAGGAGTCTGCAGAGTCTTATTGACCTAGGATCGAAGAATAGGAGTGATATAGGGATAAGATAAGAACAGAGCTGCAATCTTTCCTTTTGGCTGCTGAACCCCTATATGTAGCCTTTTGTTTCAACACTAGAATGTTAAACATTAAGTCCATGCAGGTAAAGATAGACATTTGAAATTTCAGAAAGTATAAGAAGCTAAAATTTTCCATTATCAACAAGGACCTAGCCAGAGGGCTTTTCTTAGTAATACCCAGTTCTTATTTTTCTTTATGGTATTTGCCTAATCAATGTTCTTCCTTCATTAAATTGTTAGTTTACAAGTGATTCAGTGATAAATCATATGTTTTCAAGTTCTTCAACATCCTTAATATTTCTAATGTAAAAAGGGCTGAGAGTATAGCTCAGAGGGGGAATGCCCTTGGGTTCAATCCCCAGTACCTTAAAAAAGTATGAAATTTTAAAATATTTTGTCCACATAACTTTGGCTATAGGAAGAACATGATCATTTTTAATGTCAAAACTTGTTTCTAATGGTTAATTAGTAATTGTTAAAAGTATGACTGGAGAAAACAAAAACTGAGTGAATAACAGGATGAATCCATGTCCCAGTTACAGGGATAAAGTAAATAATAGGGAAGAAAGGGTAAATGGATAAATTAGAAGGATGGAAAGAATAAAAGCAAAGTTTAGTCAATCAGAACTGACTCTACAAATGGATGTAGTCAGACTAGATGTAAACATAGACTGGAAATCCAGGGAATGCTGGTAAGGTAAATTCTTCATCGTGAAACAGGATAAATAAATCCAGTTATAGTTAACATACCAATATATGAAAAAAGACTTATAAATTGTAGTCTGTAAAAATAACAATAAAGACTGTAATAGAGGTGATGGTATCATGTGTAAGAAGGGAAGCAGCATTACTGCTGGACTACTGAAATGCAAACACTAAGGAGAATGGGCTTTCCTTGATAATCATGAACTAGAACAAAGAAAATAAAACAAGTTGGGCTTTTAGATATCCACATACATTCTAGATTGAGATTATTTAGCCTTAAGAAACTTGAGCAGAGCTACCCAGAACTGTAAAAGATCAAAAATTTACTTCAGAAGCTATGCAAAGTTAAACACATAACTAGGCAAATTTTCCAGTTCCTTTTCTGCATTTTTAATTTATAATATGATTCCTCTATTTATGTGATTAGGTGATACTTACTACCAACTGTTTTCAAACTGATTGAGCAAAGAGAAGTAGTAAATGGTTGTAGCTCCAAATTCTCAAAGTAGTTTCATTCCCCTCTATCCTCACCTTACTTTGAACATCTGGTTTTTGCAGAAGAATAATGAGAACCCTTTAAATGAGTATGGTGTAGTGAAGAGATTCATTTATAAAAAATATAAGGAACTGAGATACTAATGTATATCCACACATATTTGCTGGGGTCCAGTGCATCCAAAATCACACACACACAAAAATAAGAGACTTCAGTGAATGGGAACTTGAGGATACCATATAATAGATCCACATTCTTCAGAAGACATTACCTATGTTCAGTGATAGGATACATGAGCTTCCCTTTGGAGCAGCAGGGCTCAGTCTTTTGCAAGGTTTCAAGGGTAAAATTATCAAATCTGTGTCAAGGTTAGAGACCGGTGAGGCAGGAGCACGGAACTATCCATGGTGCTGAATTTCTGCAAAGTTTTACACCTATAATACTAGGGTTGACTGATGTCCTAGGAATGAAAAGAATTGAATCTCTATTTACAGATGACATGATATTATACTTAGAAGAACCAACAAACTCAACCAAAAGGCTTATAGAACTGATCAACAAATTCAGCAATTTGCCTAGATACAAAATCAATCTTAAAAAATCAGAAGCTTTTCTATATTCCAACCATAAATCCACTGAAAAAGAAATCCAGAAAACATTTCTACTCACAATATCCCTCAAAACAATAAAATAATTAGGAATAAACCTAACCAAGGAGGTAAAAGACCTCTACAAGAAAAAATATAAAACATTGAAAAAAATAAATTGAAGAAAATCTTAGAAGATGGAAAGACCTCTCATGCTCTTTGATAGGCAGAATAAATATCATCAAAATGGCCATTTTTCCAAAAGTCATCTACAGATTCAATGTAATACCCATTAAATTACCAAGGTCATTCTTCACAGACATAGAAAGATCAGTCTTAAATTCATTTGGAACAACAAAAAACCCAGAATAGCCAAAGTAGTTCTCAGTGACAAGAACCATGCAGGAGACAACACAACACCTGACTTCAAACTATACTACAGGCCCATAGTAATAAAAACAGCATGGTATTGGCACAAAAGAAGACACATAGACTAATGGAGCAGAATAGAAGACTCAGAAACGAATCCACACACTTTCAGCCAATTAATTTTTGACAAAGGAGCCAAAAGCATACACTGGAAAAAAGATAGCCTCTTCAACAAATGATGTTAGCAAAACTGGTTAACCAAATGCAGAAAATAGGAAATACACCCCACTTTCTCACCCTTCACAAGAGTCAATTCAAGATGGATCAAAGACCTGGAAATTAGACCAGAGACCTTGCAGCTACTTGAAGAGGGCATAGGCCCAACTCTTCAACACATAGGCACAGGCAAAAACTTCCTCAACAAGACCCCAAAGGCACAAAAAAATTAAAAAGAGGATCAATACATGGGATTGCATTAAGCTGAAGAACTTTTGCCCAGCAAAGGAAACTATCAAGAACCTCAACAGAGAGTCGACAGAATGGGAGAAGATTTTTGACAGCTACTCCTCTGATAGAGGATTAATACCTAGAATATACAGAGAACTCAAGAAACTCATGGCTAAAAATACAAACAACTCAATAAAAAAATGGGCAAGTGAACTAAATAGACATTTCACAGAAGAAACAATAAATGTATGAAAAAATGTTCAACATCATTGGCAATCAGAGAGATGCAAATCAAAACTACCCTGAGATTTCACCTAACTCCAATTAGAATGGTAATCATTAAAAACACAAACAATAACAAATGCTGGCTAGGATGTGGAAAAGTAGGAACTAATACACTGTTGGTAGGATTGCAAATTATTACAACCACTTTAGAAAACAGTGTGGAGGATCCTCAGAAGACTGGGAATGAACCTACCATTTGATCCAGCAATACCATTTCTAGATATCTACCCAAAAGAATGGACACTGAACTACCAGACTAATGCATGTGTAGCTATTTTTATAGCTGCACAATTCACAATTGCTAAACTATGGAACCAGCCAAGATGTTCATCAACAGATGAATGGATTACAAAACTATGGGATATATACACAATGGAATTTTACACAGCCATAAAGAAGAACAAAATTACATCATTTGAAGGGAAATGGATGGAATTAGAGAACATTTTACTAAGTGAGATTGGTCATTCACAAAAAGTGAGAAGCTGGATGTTTTCTCTAATATGTAGAAGGTAGGGAGAATAGGGCATAGGAGGGACTCCGGAAAATGATGGAGAAAACTAAAACTTCTTTAGATGAGCAAAGAAGGCAACCCTAACTGAGGGAGATGGGAGGGGGGAAGAGGGAAATACCCTAATGCACAGGATGTACATACACAAACTTATCAAAGTCAACTACTATGCTGAGCTTGAGAAGGAGGGAAGGGGGAGGGAATGGGGGTGGGAATTGGGGGAGGGCTAATTGACCGATGTGTGCATGTATACTTCTACCTCCCTGAAACTCATCAAGATGAATGATTACAATGCACCAATAAATAAAAAAAGAGAGAAAAAAGTATTGAAATTATTCACCATGGTTTTATGGGGTTATTACAAAGTGCTTCAGGGTATATTAGCTGGCACAAAGATTAATGAGAAATAAGACAGAGAAATAGATCTAAATATGGATACACATAAAAATATTCTGAATAAGTGAAAGAAACTATATACTTATTTATTTTATATCTTTGCTTACCCAAACTCAGATAAAAATAAAAATATTCTTGGTATCTTGATAATATATATTGTAATAATAATCATGAATATCTCTTTTCCTGAAAATATTCTATTTGTCATCTAATGACATTTTCTCCTCAGCTTTGAAATAATTTTTAAGTATGTTATTAGGTGAAAACTCTCAATTTGAAGAAATTTTCTTTTTTCTTTTTTTCACTTAAGGTTACATAGTAAGTCAACCAATCCAGACATTGTAGGGACGATGCAATGTCCTTCTTATTTAAATGTAATTATGTTTGTGTGTCACTTATGAATGCATAGTAGCTCAACCAATCCAGGCACTTTAGCAATGGTGTGATGACTTTAAATTTTGATATAATAATGTGCATGTGTAGCAAAACATTCATCTTCAGTTTCAGGTTTTGTTTCAGGAGATAAAGTTCTGATTTGGGCACTCTTCCCAGAAGTTCCTTTGGGGGGAAATGACACACATCAAAACTGTAGAATTCTAGTTGTATTTGGTTAAAGGAATTATTTTCAAATGCTGGTTTTCTGTACCTGTGATTGAAGGACTATTTTGTGTATATTAGTTCACATTTGCAAGATGACAAATTATGTGGACTCTAGGCTGTATGGTCACAGCTGAAAATAAACATACGTATTGAGGTGTAACATCAGCCAAGTCCTCACATAGTCTTATGTGAGTTTCAGATAGTGCTATCCTCATTGAAAATAATGAAAACCAGGTACCTGGGTATCATGGCTGGATTTAGGACAAATGTGGCACTAAGAATATCTAATTCTACACAAAGGTGGAAATAAATTTCTTCCTAAAAATAAAATGTTCTTATGGCAGCAAGATGTACAATTGTATTATGTATTAGTTGCTATATCCACTTCCACAAGTGAGTTGAATAAAACAAAAATTACCCCACATTGATCTGGTAAGGAAGAAAGATTTATTGTCTTTCTATACAACACTAAATTTTTCACAAATAAGACAACATTGAAACATTTGTCAAATATAAACAATGTTCACTTAAATTCAGCATTTGACCCCAATTTTTTTTCTTTGAAAGTTTCATATAGAGTCAGACATTTTCTAGAAAAAATAGACAGTTGCTAGAAACACCCTTAAACCCTTTACTGTATAAATAGAAAGCCACTGAGAATGCATCTTTAAACTTTGAATTCTTAGGTTCTGAATAAAGCAAAATGGAAAAGCATTTGATTAGTTCCTACACCTAATTAATCAAAATTCTGTTAAAATTCTCTTCTTCATTGCCCAGAAAATTGATGAAAAAGCAAAACATTAAAATGAACAAGTCATGATGTTTTAATGAACTGTTGCCTCCTAGGAAATAGTATAAAAAATAAAAATAAATTAAATTAAAGGCATCATAAGGCAAAACAGGGTAAGAACAAACTTTATACTATTAACAATTGTAGGTTTCATGTTAGGTATGTTGGTCCAACATTAGTGATGTTTATGCAACTACAAACTAGAGGGGTACTATTGACATGGAAAGAGAAAAATAAAACTATAAAAGAGTTTAATTTTCTGTTTGAAAGAAGGCCCAAAATAATTACATTATATACACTGTTCTCTATTTTATATAAGTAATGCAGTTAAATGTTAACATCAGATTCTCACACCTCACTCAAATGATTTTTTAAATCAAACTCAGCCTTAGCACCAATTCCTACCAAAATACAGACTGCACATGAGGATCAAGTTTTAAAAGTATATACACTTAATTTTATTACCTTTATAATAAAAATATAGTTTGTTCCCAATGAAAGAAATTTGTCTTCTGTGATTTTATAGCTGTCAAAAATTAAGTTGGAGCCTGGCAAGGTGGCACATGACTATAATCCTAGTTATTGGGAGGCTGAGACAAGAGGATTGCAGGTTCGAGGATAGCCTTAACAACTTAGTGAGACCCTGTTTCAGAGTAAAAAAGAAAAATTAAGTTGAGTTGTTTCTTTTCCATTGTGTACTACAAAGTTTTAAAATACATTTTTTCTTTCCAACCTCCCTAACAGCTACTATATTTGCAAAAAAATCAATTTAGAAACCCTGTTGAGTGTGCATGTATGTAACTATCACTGTGAACTACATTATAATGTGAGACTATAATGCACCAATAAAAGTATAAAAAAGAAACCCTGTTGATACAAGCTAAAAACATTCTCTCATCCTCCCATTAAGTTCTAGTAGTAACAGAAACATTTATCTCTTAGTAAAATTATAAATAGAGATATTTTGCTGAACTATTTGCATTGCAATCCAATTAGAACATATTCTATTTTGAGTGAAATTTGTCCAGAACATTATGATGGCTAAACAAACATTTGTTGAGTACCTGGTATATACACTACCCTAAAGGGACTACAAAGTGAGTAGATGTAGTCACTGCTCTCAAGGTCTCCAAAATATTCATAGAAGAAGTACAGTAAGCTTAAAAGAACATTGTTAATTTCATTATAGAATATTTCCACCTATAATACCTGAACATTTTAGACATGACAATAGCAAGATTTCTTTGGGTTCTTATGAATATTCAGATATATTTCAAAACATCCCTAGTAGCAGGAAAAAAGAGTGGCATCATTTTTCATTTTGACAACACTTTCAAATTATTGGAAAAACTCAGGAGAATTATTCAACTGTATTCTTCTCTTTACCACTCCTCTCCCAGAAATAAGACATTAATTCTAATGGGGACACCTCACTAAATAGCAACTCAACTGACTGAACAGCATTTCAAAGGAAGATAAATAATTCACCCTTTTTTGTTAGTATTCGAACTTATAAGTGTAAGCTTTGATTTTTGAAATATTTCTTGAAATTACTTAAGTAAAAACAGGCTAAGAGGGTCTTCAGCCAAGATATTCAATACCACCCAGATTATAATGCTAAGAAAAATTATCAACCTATCAACGAGATGAACTAATTAAAAATAAAGACAATATGAATACCATGTTAGATATATATTCACCATGTATATAGTGGAGCCGGGATCACTGAAACTTCTTGAACTGTATAGAAGATATTAGGGGTTATTTTCCTCCTCCTTTTCATTATGGGATGACCTTATAATTGCAAACAGACTTGTTTGCTTTATTCAGAACAAAATAAGCCCACTTTTCCCAACTGCACTTTTGATTTTAGCCAGCAAATAATGTTTCTTTAGGGAGACCATGTCCAATATGTGTTGCTAAGGAATCAGAAGTTGAAATATCGAGTGATTACTATGTTCCAAGTACTGTGCCAATAACTCTTTGTGGATTATCTCATTGAATTATTAGAATCAGCACTTCCCTCCCTACTGGAAATGTGAAGAAACTGAGACTTAGCAAGGTTATATATCTTGCCTAAGATTGAAGCTAGCAAATCCTGGACCTGGGCAGGATTGGAGCCCCAGCCATCTCAGGACTGAGCAAACACTCCTAACCATTATAATCAGATACTGCCCAAAAGACATCAATATCCCTTTAACTTAACAAGAACTGACTACTTGCCAATACACCATGCGGAAGTAGGTCTTGCTCATATATCATTATGTGAGAGGCATCAGTTTGTGTATACAATCACTATAGAATCTAACTAATCCAGGCAAATTGGTAAAAATTCCCTTGGAATCATTTCCAAAAACAAATATTTAGTTGAGAAGAATAGGACTCACATTATTAAAATCTATATTTTCCAGTTTTATAATATATAACTTAAATATACATATATACACATAAAATAACATTCTAAAAATAGACTGTGGTTCTTTTTTGAATAGCAAATCCCCTACAAATGACCAGAGAAGCGTATAAAACAGCATTCCTGCTCCCTATTGGAGGCTTTTTTGTGGTAGCTATTTCAACACTATGCCCTGACCCATTTCAGTACATCCTATTCATCCATGGCTCAGGGTAATCATTACCAGTTCATACAGATCTGGTTATTCTGTTACATGAAACCTCATATTTTAAATACACTAAGATATCTCTTTACAGCTTTGTAACTCCTCAAACTTAAGTCTTTAAATAGACTTCAACTATTCTTGCCCCTGTTTGAAGATTCATACAAATGCAATAACTTCCAGAAGCGTGGACCTTTTCCAACTTGTCTTGAATAACACTTCTTTGTACAACTGCCGTAAAACCAATTTTATAAATCTTATTGGGTTGGGGATGTGGGAGAACAAATTCCAGACTGAATGCTAACTGAGCACTCCTCAAAGCTCTCATCCAAGTGCCATGACAACCTGATTATTTTAAGTAGTTCTTATAAAGTGTGGTTTATAATAAAGTTCTTAGAGAGTCCTTTGACCATTCCAGCTAACATCCTTCCTTTATTCAGTTTGGCACTGTGTGTGTGTGTGTGTGTGTGTGTGTGTG